>VYZQ01014613.1:12368-28728 GCA_013400655.1 Mystacornis crossleyi | reverse complement strand
AAAGAATAGGTTATTGATAACACTTGTGATGCAAGCAGAGCTATTGAGACCCCACCATGCTGTGAGCTGTCTCCAGCCCCTGGTACCACTGCTCCACCACGGCTGTGCTGCTCTGACCTCAGTCCCATTTACATCTGTGGCTTCCTAAAATACCCCACACCAATGCATTACGTGACGGGGTTACAAGGGAAAGAGGGGGGTGTTAGATGGGTTTACAGCTGCTCCATCAGCCCTTCCATGCTGAGTGCAGGGATCCAAGGTCAGCCACAGCTCAGCATCTCTGTGATTTATTTTCAGAGACCATTGTCAAATCTNTGCTAAATCTTCAGAGACCCCTCAATCTTCAGCCTGGCTCCTCGTCCCTCTGAAAGAGCTCGGCTTTGAGCCATGTATGCTGGGGCAAACAGGAGGCCAGTTCTTATAGGAGGGACCGGGATCTGGCCTAGCAAACCATGGACTGGGGAGAAGACAGGGTGCTCTCCTGTTATAGCATTGGGAATAGAACTACTTACAATAAAACTGAGGTTGGTATGAGAATGAATGTGTCCTCCAGAATATGGAAAGGTGACCAGCCTCCACTGTATTTTCACAGCATCTGCTCTGATTCCTGCCAGGACTCTGCCATCTTACTTCCACTGAGAATCACATACATGCAAAGAGGTTAGGAGTCTCTGTTTAAATTTTCACCAAATCTTTGCTGTCTGCAGAGTCCATAGTTACACGCAGCATAGATAAGCATTTCTAACCACTCAGGAGCAAAATTGACTGAAAATGGGCATTTCTGAGAACACTGTGGGACTGCTCAGGATGGACTGGAAGCCAGGGAAGAGCAGACACCTCACACCAGCTGATAACCTGCTTGGGGAGGTTTGTCTGCCCTTTGCTGGGCAGGTGCTGAGAGGAAGAAATTCCATTAGTCAGAGTGTGGATGCTCCGTGAATGAGCATCTGTGTAAATCAGAACATTTTTAATTAATGGTCCACACCAGCTTCTAAACAATAAGCTTATCCACTGGGTACTTACATCAATAGTCATGTTATTCCAGCTTGGATTCATTGTATCGAGACCTCAAAACAAAACAGTCCAATTGTTTTTCCAAACAGCTTGGTAGAAATATCACTTATTTTGACCATTCCATTCTTAAAACCCTATTGTTCGAGCTATCATAGCCCACAGAGCCAGTATCTGAATAGAGATGTTTGAAAAACACCTGCAAAAATTTTTGGGGGTTATAATAATTGTATTTTCTGGTTTTTAGCAGTCCACAACAATTAGCAGCACATTTTCATTGGGGGTGACTTCTGTTGAGAAAATATTTTTTCCTAAGAAATATCAAGCCAAGGAATAGAAACAGGAATTCAGCCTGGTTTTTGCTTGCGGCTCTCTACAAGCAGAAAAATCCATGATTTAGATACCCAGTTTCAAAGCCATGTAACAGCATTTGGAAAAGCAGCCTTGCCCAAATTTTGCTACCAGTAGAGTAGGGCAATAACTTTTGTTAAAAAGTACTTTTAAATGAAGTGGGCTTGGCTGGTTGGTGGGTTTTTTTTGAAACTAATCATGATTAAAAATACTCTGGGCACAGGACAACAGGAAGCATCTGTCCCAGACATACAGCTTTTCCTTATATTGCATATAATGGTCAGATGGAAAATTATGTAATTCTTAAAGGCAAGGCTAAGTGTAACACTTCCACCTATCCTGCCCACTCACTACTCCTGTTCAAATGCCAGGTGTGTAGCTTGCCAAATCTTTACTTAAGCTTCATGGTTTTTAAAAAGCCATGTCAGGGTGCAGTTCTGAAACTCTCCTGTCTTGGTTTGACTGATATTTTACAATACAAGCAGCCTACAAGTTTAAAAAAAATCCCACAGTGGTTACACGGTGTGCAGCATTGTAACTGTGACGTGCATTTGGATCAACAACTCTCTC
Organism: Mystacornis crossleyi; assembly: GCA_013400655.1. NCBI lineage: Eukaryota > Metazoa > Chordata > Aves > Passeriformes > Timaliidae > Mystacornis > Mystacornis crossleyi. The sequence goes on along the minus strand of VYZQ01014613.1, from coordinate 26,796 downwards.
TAGTGAGTTATCCCTACAATCAGGAAGAGAGCTGTGGAGTGGCATCCTGGCTCTGATGGCAGTCTCAGCATGTGCCCAGGGAAGACTGGAAAGGCAAGGCAGACCTGAGGAATAGCAAATATAAAAGGTATCATCCTCTCTGAAAGAAGTCCAAGTGTAACACTCTGCAGTCTTTTATTTCCCCCGAAGCTTCCTTGGCAGTTCTGCAGCTGCTTCTCAGCTCCTGTTGTTTGCTGGCAGTTTCCAAATGCTCTTCTGCTTCCCATGGATCTGACAGAAGTGTCTGTCAGCAGCCCTGGATGCAGTAGGCACAGCAGCTGTGTGGCATTTTGATGGCCACCACAAAGTAAATGACTTAGATGTGTTAGATACAGCAAAGATTTTGGGTCAGCAGCCTGACCTCCAACCTTGCACAGGAGAGGTGGATGAGTTGAAGCAGTAGGTGTTTCTTGGCCTACAACTTTAGCTCTGTGTCCCCCCCTTCGTTACTCAGGAGTGACTCAGGGAATGCAATACACAAACACCAACAGGCACACAGCTGGCATCATTTGTTTAATAAAGTCTTTTCTGGTTTTAAAAAAGTTTACAAGACAGATGTGTTCCACATGATAAACAACTAGAGGCTGATCTTTCCTTGTAATAACTTAATCCATGCAGAAAGACTGGAGTGCCTAACCTGATGTTAGGCAGCAGCTAACAATTTACCAAAAGATGCACAGATCTGCACACTGCAATGGAAACAGGTAGCACATGACACCACGGGGTGAGAATCAATACACAAGCCTGCTCGGAGAATTTTCAGAATTCAAGTGTAAGTTTAAGGAAAAACCCTGATTTATTCTTTAAATGAAGCTTATGGACTGAGAGTGAAATGCTCTGCTACAATCTGCCTACAGTCACCCTTTACTCAGCAGTCGTGTGAGAACGCATACACAGAAATGTCACATGTCCTTTTCACTACTGACACTACACATTAACAACTGAATCTGATAGCATTGCTTTGGTTGGTTCAATACAGAATGATAGGTTCCAATGTCTTAGCTCTGCTTTCCCATTTTCCATCCTTTTCCAAAGTCGTTGAAGACTGTTGCTGAGGCGAATGTTGAGTCTTTCTTCAAGAATCCGGTGTAGCTTTTGTGTAAGAAACTGTGGAAGGCAAACAAACAGGAACATTACCGAAGGTAGAGCAGAAATACAGCAGGATTCCCTCAAACCACATAGGGAAAAGTATCTTTATTTATTGTCACAGCATGAAAATTAATTCCAGGTTATCTGTATACCACATTTCAGAGACATTCAGCTCCTTAGAAATCCAAATGCTATCAGAAAGGTTGAACCAACCAAAGCATTCCGAAAGGCCTGCAAACCCTCTAAAATGTTCTTATTTCAACACACAAGCCAGAAACAGCAGGGGGGGGAAACCTTGTATAGAACAGGAATCATCACCCAATGTCTGACCACCTGGGAAATTCATGGATTTAAAAAAGAAAAAAAAAAAGTAACTTTGTGAGCAATGCACGATGCTGACTTGTACAAATCACAGCCAGACTAAACTCTAGGGACAGGAAAATGAGAGAAAGGTTAAACCTTAACTTTGCAAAGCTGTTAATAATTAAACTGCACAGCCAGCTCAGAGCTTCAGTGTGCAGATGAGGATAATAATACTTTCTTCAGAGCTTGGACACATTTGAAAAGTCAAAACCAGCAATGTAGCTTTTTGGGGGCAGGTAGGGGGAAGGAAGGTAATGACAACTGTGTCCTGAAGGCTTAAAACTGACTGGAAGAGTATGATAAATACCTATCTACAAAGGCAGATAATCCATGACAAAGGATTCAGGTCTATAGTCAGTCTAATTCCATTCACTGATGTCTAGGCATGTCCTGCAGGTCGAGTGCCTGAAGGGAGAGAAGATCTCCTGCTGCTGAGGCAAGTCCAGCTCTTAGTGCTTGCCCTAATGTCCTTATTAGATGGTGAAGGTCTGTAAAATAGCTTGTTACTAATTCATCCTGAGAAAGAACAAAGTGAGGGGGGGCAGGTAAGATCCCTGAAAGGAATCTGCAGTTCTGCCCTGTCTCCAACTTCTGAGCTGTTTTCCACCTCCATTGCTGGGGACTGTGTGGTATTTGGGCTGTTGCAGAGTGAGCTCCCTGCTAGGTGAGGACAGGCGGAAATACAGCCCTGTGTCTCCATGTATCTGAAGAACACAAGGCAGGATTCTGAGTTAAGTCACTGCTGTATTATCAGATCAAACTTCTAGATTTCCTGAGTCAACATGGAAACAGTCATGTCTGGAAGAAGTTTTCACCCACCCCAACCTTCTGGTGTGCAACTGCAGATGGGAGCAGAGGCTACCCACCAGCAAGACTGTAAAATTTCACCTTTCAGCACTTCTAATGCCACTCTCTGCATCTGCTGCTTCAGTAAAACAGGCAGGGAGGCAAACATTACAGAAGAGAGGAGAAGCCAAACCTGAGGCCTGCCTTGGATGAGCTAAGGCTCTCTTTCTGAGGACACATCTCCTTCTGCTCCACTGCTGGCACTGGGGTCATCCTTGTTTCGGGGGGCGTTTCTTTCTCTACTTGACTCAGAGGGCACCTTGGTTCTGGTCTTCTCTTTTCTTTGCTGCTGTTTTTCAAGTTTCGTCAGCTATTCACAAAGTAAGGAAAAAACACATCATGGAATAAAACGATTTCAGAAGATTATTTCTAAGAAATCATAAATGTGATCATTTGTATAAAACTTGCAACTTAGATTCAAAACACCAATACATCTATCAACAAAACAAAACAAAAAAACCAAACCAAAACAAACAAACAAAAAATCAACCAAACAAAAAAAGCTGAAGGCTCAGATTTTCGAAACTTTAGAAAAGACAGTGAATTATCACCATAACATGATCACCCCAAGTATAGAAGAGAAGTGATTTATTTATATCCCTCTAGCACAAGGAATACAAAAAATACATTTGGATTGACTAATCCAAATGTATTTTTACTAACTGCACTGCAAATTACTTACAAAGTTCAGATTACCAATTACAAACACAGACAATTGCTCAGACAAAAAGAGATATTTCACTGTCACATCCAATGACATAAAAGAGCTATTCATCAACAATTATTTGTCTAATCTCTTCCTGCTAACATCACATTAAACACTGCAGGATGGTTCAGTTATCTCTTCTTGCTAAAGCTGAAAGTAAGAACATAAAAACCACACCATTCCTAAGCCTTAGGAACGCTACAAGCAAATCAACAGATTTTTGACAGAAAAAAAAAAGAATGCAACGGGCAGGGAAGAGGAAAAAGAACAACAATTTAAATTGGCTCTTCCTCATCACATCTTGTACGGTGGATGTCTTGACCCTACCTCCTCTTGGAATTTCTATTAGCTGAACATTGCTGGGACCACGAGGGGGAGCTACAGTCGTTGTTTTCTGTATCGTTTCTATCTCTTTCTTCTTCTAATTCTTTCTGAGTTTTGAGCAACTTAAAATCAGACAGGTTTGGAGTTTGCAAAGTTGAATGGGTGAAGTCAATGATTTGTGAAATGTTTTGTGTTTACTGGATGTTGCTCTAAACTTTAGCCAAAGCTCTCTGATTTTTTGAAGGTTGCCAGCAAAGTTTTTGTTGTTTCAACCTCTTGATAATATCGTGTTGGAATGTCTCCCTTGTGTCTAACTCAGGGAACATGAAAAAAACACAAGCCCTTTTAAGAGACTCACTGAGGAAGTTTTGGGGCCTTACAATGCCAGAAAAAGTTTAAAAACCAGCATCCTTCCCTGTCTTCAGCCCATGTTGTGGCCACCAGGATGGTGTTGTCAGATGGGTAAAGCAGGCAGCCTTGAACTGTGAAGGCAAAACCCTTAAACAAGACAATATTCCCCAAAAAAGAAATGAAACCTTGAAGACCCATGCACTCCTTGGTAATTCATTGGTTATTTTACGTCTTCACACAGAGCAGCAGTTCTCACTCCAAAAACAGAGCTGCTGCTGCTAATTATGCATGGTTTGGCCTGAGAACTCTTTGGGCTAAAACTGTGAGGGTACAGAAAGAAAGACCAGAAACAGAAGTAGTTCTTTCAGGGGCTAAAACATCACACAAGAAAACAGAACAGAATTTGAAGGTAAAAATGAAACTGATTTCAAACCAAGATACCCAAGCTATTTAAGGCAACACAGGGCACTTGTACTGCTCATTTCATAGCTGGAGGACTTGTTGAGAAGGATGCTGTGAGGGACAGTATCAAAAGCTTTACTAAAGCTTTTTTCCAGAAAAACTAAATCCACCATCTTCCCTTCCTTCACTTGGCAGGTGACCTTATTGTAGAAGAGTATTAAATCAGTTAGACAGGACTTTCCCTTTGGAATCCATGCTGACTGTGCATTGTCCTTTAAATGCCTTTCAGCATGATCTTCTCCATAATTTTTCCAGGCACTGAGGTCAGATTAACAGGCTTGTAGTTTCCTGGTTCTTCCCTCATGTCCTTTTTATAAAATGCAGTAACAATTTCAACAAGGTTGAGTGAAGCATTATACAAATAAGGGTGGTGTGGCCTTGCTGAAGTACAGTTGGTAAGAACAATCCCTCCCCCTTTTCTTTCAGCCTGGAAAAGTTGGCCAATGCTGTGCTTAGAGGATGAGGAAGCCTCATCACTGCATTTGGTTTTCAGCACTGTTTCTCAGCAGAGCTAAACCTCCTCTCCACTCCAGACTTAAATTCAGGACTGAAATTCACTATTCCCTTGTTTCTGACAGAGAGGCACCTCTCCACTTCCAGACAGTTATCCACATGCAAAAGCTCCCACATGGCAAGAACCTTCACTAAAGGCAGGGGGGTGGTCCAAACATATTAAAAACATCGTTAACGAGTCACGAATAAACAACAGCTTTAATGAGGAGGAGGAATAAACTGTGAAAAGCTGGTTTGCATCACACACACACAACCTTTCCCAGGACAGCAGGCAGCCATCAACAGGCCAGGGAACTGAAGAAAACAATGCAATTATTTGACTGTTCAGAGGCTGCCCAGAAGGACAAGGTCCTTGTGCCTACGAGAAGCTGTACTGCTTCACAACAGGAATGCTGCAAGTTTGCAGAGGATACACAACATCCTTTCCAGACAGACCTTATGGGTCACTTACTTGTTTAGGATCAACAGTGGCTGCTGGGGACTCCAGTTCTATTGTTACAGGACCATCGTTCTGGATGTGGACCTGCATGTAGGCACCAAACTTGCCGTCTGAAAAGGGAGGAGACAACAAGTGCTCAGGGCCCTTGGAAGGATAACACACACATAAGTTTTTTACCAAGTGTGATACCACAAAGAAATAAAAAATACATAAAAAGGCAGCCAACTATTGAACTGCAGAAAGCTACTAAGAAGGAAACAGTGTATGTGCACCCAGGTTTCAAGTTTGAAATTCAGAGAGGATAAATACACAGCTAAGTAGAGAAACATGCACAAACCAAACCAAGTCTACAGGTAATCAAGGTGTCCACACTTCAGGATGGGCACCATAGTTCTCACAGGCAACAGATGAAATTTTAAAGGATCCCGCTGGGACCCACTCCAGTTAACCAGTTGATGTTTGGAAGAAACTTTATACATAGGCAAAAAATAAGAAGACCTGGAGCCTACTCTGAAGCATTTGACAGTGAATATTCTAGAGCAGGGGACACTGGGGTGCAGCTCAGTCCCAATCTGCTACAGCCATTTCTACATTCCTGCTTGTAACCTAGGCTGGTCTTTGAGAGTTACATAGATGTAACCCGTACTCTATGACCACAAAAACCAGTCAAAATTAATGCATCTTTCTTTAACAAAATAATAAACAAAGAATATTATCTTAAACTTTATTAGTGGGAGAACAGCTATTCAAATTGCTCTCTACAATCATCCCATCCCTCTGCTGCACTTTATTCACAAAAAAGGATAGCATTTTCCATTTCCCATTCACGTGTACGGACCTAAAAAAAGTAAACTCCACAAGCCCCTTTGTTCAGAGGCTGATAAAGTAGTCAAATAAGCCCCCCCTTTACCAGAACACTCAAAGTACTCCCGTGCTCACAAGCCCTTTCTCTCTTGTTCTGGCACCAGAACTACTGTCAAGGAACATCCTTCTGTAACAGCTCCCTCCCATTCTCCTCACACATTTAAATTTCTAGTTACTGCTCCTCAGTGTAGTAAATCTTTCCCCACTCTAAGATTTCTGGTCTGATCAATTCATCTTGCAACAGCTTCTGCAATAAAATAGGAGCCTAGAAGTATCATTAAAGTGACAAGTTCATTCTGCTGGACACCCATCTCTCCAAATTCCTTGCCTCTAAAAACTCAGCACGTATGCCTTCCTCAGAGGGAAGATCTTTACCCGACGTGAGTCAGAGAAGTCCCATCTGAGCAATAAAGACTTGAAAAAGAGGTATCATTTACTTCCAGAATATTTTTGTATGTATTTCAACCCTTATGACCTAGAAATTTCACACTGGTTTTATACTTCTAAGCTTGTCTACTTGGAAAGTTATTCTTAATTAACCTCATGTAAATACTCTTGCTCCAGATAAGAGCACTTATTCTGAAGTGACAACACTCACAAAGGGAATTAATCAGGAGAATAATTCTGCTTTCAACTTGTACCAACCCTTAATCTGAATTAAACTCTTCCTTGTGGAACAATCCTCTCATATTTACTTAGCTATTACTACTAAGGGAGTAAGACTTTTCACACTCCTTGCCATGTTAATCTTTACTGCCTCAGGGGACTAAATCCACATTCAAGACAGAGAGCAAAGGCCCTGACTCATAAGGAGGGCCTTGGCAGGTCTGATATTTGGATATTAGCTTGCACAACATGAGTGCTCGGGCCTGCAGTCACCAGCTCTGCTCCTCAGAGTAGACTGAGATATTTAAGAACATAAGAAAGCACTGAAGCGCAACAAACGAGGCCTTCTGATGCAGCCCTTTACTTCCTAGACATGGGTGCCCATGTGTTAAACTAGGAACCATGGCTCTGAACTTTCTCTGAGATTTTGTTTGTCAAGTGTCCCACTGCTCTTGGTGTGAAAGAAAGGTTTGTGCTTCTCTTTGGGGAACACTTCCCATTCTGAGCTCCTGGCTGGCAAGCTCCAGGTAGACCAGGGAGCAGAGAGGAGCTGCCTGCCCAGCACCTACAGCTTCCAACAACCAGATTCTCTACTGAACACAAACAGGAACCAGAAAACACAAAGCTCTTAGGAGATAGGACAAGACCTTTTATTGATCTGTCTTTGCCTCAGCTACACAAATTCCGCTTTCAGTGATTAAATTACTCCTCTAAAATGCATTAAGCAATTTGTAAGATCAAAGGGAAGGGCAACCTACAGCAATCCAGAGAATCAAACTCTCATCTCCCAATAACTACAAGTGGGGGGTGTGTGTGCCTATGTCTACGCAGGGACAGATTTTCCAGACAGCAAAGAAGAAAAAAACACTGGCAAAGCAATTGGCACAGCAGAAACTTTGACCTGAGAGACTCTTAACAGACTTGGGGGCAACACACCATAACTGGCACAGCTTAATAAGACAGCAAAATCATAAACTGACAGGTAGTTCCAGTGCTGCCAGCAGTTTTAAATTCGTGTGTTATCAGACACAACAGCACTCTCAGGCTCCCAAATCTGTGTTTTCAGCACAGAAAAAATGAAGAAGTCAAAGCTCTTTTTGCAGAAAGCACTGGCAAAAAAAAGTGCCAAAATATAGGCACTTAATATTCATTTCAGGTATACAAGTGCTATTCACTGAGAGAAGGAATTCAAAAAGCTGCTGTCAAAATATAAACTGATTGAAGGGGTATCAGAAATGCATTCCTTATCAGGAACAAATGTTGATTGGAAGAACCTATCAAGCTAGAAAAGCTTGGAAAAATGAACTTTTTTGTGTGCATTTCACTGTGCCTCCTTGGAAAGCACTGGGAAAATTACCCTAACCTAGAGTCAATATGAAAATTAGCCTCTAAATATCTTTCCCCAGCTACCAGTTTTCTGTCTTTTTTGACTTTTTTCCTCATAAGGAAAGCAAGGCCAACCATTATCTATTAACAACTATTTAAAAAATAGTCTTTCTTAGAAACTTGTCTTCTGTCAAATATAGCAAAAGTCAAATCTGAATATGAAAATGGACAGAAAGCACTGAGGAAACCAAACAGAAAAGACTGAGTGTGGACAGAGAACAAATGCACAGGGAAGCCAGGCATTCTTTGGTAAAGAGAAAACTGTTCCATATATGACACAGAGTTGAGGAAAGAGACTCTAAACCAAAAGCTGTTCTCAAGTAGCACATTACACCTCCCACTGTCACAATTCCATTTAACAGGAAGTGGAAGTGACAGGTGGAACTGTACTGTCCATCACACACTGGTGACACCTTGGAACCTGACTAAACACACTTCTCAGAAACATTTGCCTATCTTGGGTAAATTCAACTACACAGCACAAAACATCTGGCCTTTGAGGAAGCCTGACCTCAGAGCTTGTTGTCATGACTGCAGCCTCTCTGGGCTGCCCATGTTGTGCAGCCAAAAGGAATATAACAACACCTACATGTCACCCAGAGGAAGGCCAGGAAATGGCTCGGCTAGAGGAAGACCGGAGAGATCACCCTGACAGGCTCTAGTGAAAATATCGTAGCATCCCCTCAGTTACAGAAAACCACAGAATAAAGAAAGCAACAATCAGGAGGGAACACACACGAGAAGTGTCCACTGGTCACACCAAGGACCTTACCAACCTTCTGTCCTTACCTTTAATAAGCTCTGGTTTGTAGGCTTTTCTTAGCTGCTCTAGGAAGTTGTTATAAAAAGACTCTGCCTGCTCTGTGGGCATTGCCATGTGATAGTCAGGCTTGTTTCCCTTCAGGATGCACTGGAGAGTAAACTGGCTCACACACAACACTTCATACTGTTTATCCATCACACTTTTGGACCAGTGCTTCCCACTTTCATCTTCAAAGACTCGCAAGTTCAAGATCTTTCGAACCCTAGGAGGAGGAGAAGATAATTCCTAAATTGTCCCACGTAGGATCAACAGGTACCATACAGAATGAGATAACAGCTGCATATTCAGTCTGCCTCCACATAACAACACATCCCTCAGCACCTTCATTCCCAGCCTTGGGAACCTCATCCCATTAGGCAGAGCCGTAACCAAGAGAGCCCCTGGTTAGATCATTAATCCACACCATCATTTTACAGAGTCTGGTATCAGGACAGAATAACTGCATGTTACACAGTGACATAAAGATGGCATGGGAAGTAAGAAAGCTCACTCTTTACTATCTACTTTTATGTGTCACAACATTATTGAACGTGTGAACAGCTTTGGGAATTTTAATCCTCCCACTGCACCGGGAAATCACACTCAGTAGGACATGAGATCATCCTAAACCGGGTTTAAAACCGTGGGTTTTTGCTTCCAATCATGATTCACATATACTCTTCCTGCTTTGTCATTTCCTAGCACTGTTCCCAAACCAGGCCCCACAAGCCAGATGACGACAACACTTTCTCATCAGGATGAGAGGAGGAATCCAAGGAACAGGGCAGTACTGCAGCTGGCAGCAAAGCGGTTTGAATTTTGGGCCAATTTTCTAGAGATAAGGAACAGAACTGACTGGCACAAAGCAACAAGGGGACCTTCACAAGTGGATCCTGAAAAGCAGCAGGCAGCTGCAATCCAGTCCATGACAGGACTTTGATTGATAACAGAACTGCATGCAAGCCACTGTCCTGTCTTTGGTTTCTTCTTCTGGCTTCTCCACACCTGCAGCACCAAGGGAGCCTATCAAGTGCAAAGCGTTTCAACTGCAGCCATCAGCCAGGCATTTTGCACTGCACCAGAGGTGAGGCAGTCAGAATAAGACAAAGCTGAGACTTTGTTATGGTCTAGCTTCAGGGCATTGCCATCACTAAGGCACAGTCACAAGAACACCCTTGCCAATTTGTGTGTGTCAACAGGAAACAGAATTAACTCCTGAATGAAGTGGATTATTGAACGCATCCACTGGAAGGCCCCAGCAGAAGGCTTAAATCATCATCACTGCTCTGTTTTCATCATAGAGGTGTTCGTTATTTCATTTACAGGATTACTAAAGTTTCCTTTAATAGGACCTGAAAAGCCTGGTTAAGCTGATTTCTCTCACCCCTTTTGCCCAGATGCTGGCTTCCTGCCCTTCCTGTGTCAGCCATCCCAACAACCTGGTGCTGAGAGCACGGCAGCTACACATCTCCTGCCTGCAAAATTCAGAAGCAGCTTCCACATTCACCAGGGTAGGGATGGGAAGCGATGGCAGAGCAAATGTTACACACTGAGGGAAGCAAACAGTGAGGCAAACCCATGGAGACTGTGAGAATAAAAACCCCTTCTTCTTGACATCAGTCAGCTCCATTCCCTTTTTCTTCTTTGCCTTCGCAAGGACTGAGGTCAGCCCTAGAGCAATAACCAGTCCAAAAGAGACAGAAGCAGCCCCTGGAGAGCTCTCTCTTTGCATGTGTTTGCTGGCTGAATTCCACTGTTCTGTGGCCACAGAACAGATGGCCAGAGCCAGTCCTCCAGGCTGCCAAAACTGATGCCTGTTTACAGACAAGCAACTGACAAGACTACCCTGACTTTAGGAAGAACAAAACTCATTTGCAAGCTAAAAGGAGAGTTTGAGGTTTCTGTTAAATCCCATCCTTGAAGGATGGATTTTTTTCGGAGTCAAAAAGGACAGACACCTAAAAAAGTCCACTCTTGATAAAAAACACGTAGCAGGAAATGAGAACAGATTTTTCTCAATGGAACATGAAGAGAAAACTCTAAGAAACCTGTATTCACGGTAAAATCTGAAGAGGATCTAACAGGCAAACCTCAATTTCCCAGTAGGAGTAGCTGATTTGTTTGGCTGCTGCACAGGTATCAGCACTGCACAAATGGAAGAGTACCAGGCAAAAGGAAGGGAGTGACTTACATGTGCTCCAGCTCTCTTTGTGTATCTTCCAAAGAAATGCCCAGCAGCACACAGAGGCCTCGTCCTATTGAACTGATTTGTTCACCACCCACTGGAGAAAGGAGAGAGGGAAAAGAAAAATGAGGCTAAATGCACTGTCTTGTTTTATGGCACAAGTAAAGACTGGTTTCAGCTGGCCAGCCACTAAAGGAAACAGCATTCTAAATGCTGTTTCCTCTGTCTTAAGTTTGTAGATTTGAAAGATCACATGGAAGCATTATTTCAAAAGCTTTCCAATATCACCACTTCTTTATGAGCTTGGGTTACTTACTCCAGCATTTGAAAACACTGTATAAAGATTTTTTTACTACCGCTGGATCAGCTGTGGTAACCAGAGAAGTGGTAAAACTCTCTCCAATCCTTGAAAAATTATCCACCTGGTTGATGCCACTAAGTGCACTCAATTTCTCTACTCCACCATTCCCTTCATACTTTGCATTTTTTGTGAAAAGGTGGTTTCAACCTGATAGAGTCCTCGTGGATTTTCTGAAACACGACTTTGAACAACCTGCAAATTCTGCCCTCCTAGTTGGGGAAACAATCCCTTTAATGACATTTACAATAAAACACAAACTATCATACATCTGTTGTGTTTTCCTCAGAATTGTTTTAAATTATCTTAATTTAATTAAATTAGCTTAACGGGGTTGACCCTGAGATGACTGCAGTAAGAATAAATGCAGTCTTAAAACTGAGATAAGCACCAGTTACCCAGCTGTTAAAACTGCATCCAGGCTCATGACTGGAACAAAAAGCTCCAAACATCCCATAAAACGAAAGGAGATCAGGTCTCCAGTGAAAGCTGAAAGTGATCGTGCACTAGTGGCTGGATCAGGGCATGAGTCCTCTAGCCCAGAAATCTATTCTGCTAAGTACAGCAGCACGTGAGGGAGACATCACAGAGTAGTATCTCAAATTCTTCAACAGCCAGAAACAAGAGTTTACATTCTCCCCATAAAAGTGAAACTAAGTCAGCAAGAACCCAAGTGCTAACAGGGTCTGACCAGCTGTGCCCACAGTCCCTGCTGACGGACATGCAGAAGCTGTCTGATAACTTGAAGACCACCCTGCTGCACACCCAGGACCCCACAGCAGACATTCACTACCTCAGAGGCAAACTTCTTCGGGATTTTAAGCACCTTGAGCACAAAAGGTCCAAACCAATAGCAGGGACATTCCATCAGAACACACCAATCCTACTGGCACCAGGGCTAGACCCAGGCGAGCAGTGCCTGGTGGCAGCTGGGACAGCACCACTGACACACACAAGCAATGCAGAAAGGAGAGCCAGGCTGCACTGTCACCGTGCCTGCGATGCGCTGAGGTGACAGTGAGCGTAGTGCCAACGCATGCATGCCGCGGGAGAGGGACACGGGGACGGCACCGCCACCACACGCACAGCAATGCGCGGCCGTGACCAGGGCAGCCCCACTAACACAGCACCAAGGCGGTNCGCACGCAGCGCCCCCCGGCGGGCGGGAGGTGCCGTCGCAGCCCCGGCACCGCCGCTGTAGGGAATCCTATAGGAAAGGGACAGGTGCGCACAGGGCAGGCGCGTCCAGGTGCGTGGCCTTCCCATGAAGAGACTTACTGTCTGTAGGGTTTTGGGGCGGTGCCTACAAAAAGGAGACTATGCAGGTAAGCAGAGCCGCATCTGCTACAGGAATAGCTACAGGGACACAGCGGGGTGCCCGTAAAAATGAGTGGCTGGGAGGAGCACGCTGGAAAAGGAGGTGGTGGCTGTAAGGACTGGAAAGGTGTCCATATGGAAAGGTGGATCTGCACGTGTATGGGCTGGCTGGGGCTTGGGTTGTAAGAGCTCCTAGAGAATCACAGAATGGTGTGGGTTGGAAAGGACCGTGTCACCTCATCTCAACTCGCTACTGGGGGCAGGGACACTTTACACTAGGCCAGGTTGCTCAAGGTCTTATCCAAAACCTGGCCTTGAACACTTCCACAGCTGGGGCATCCACAACCTCCCTGGGCAACCTGCCCCAGTCCCTCATGACTCTCAGAGTAAAAAATTTCTTCCTAGTATCTAACCTAAATTTCCCCTCTTTTTATTCGTACCCATTCCCCCTTGTCCTATCACCACAGTTCCTGATGAAGAGTCCCTCTCCAGCATCCCTCCAGGGCCCCCTTCAGACAGTGGAAGGATCTGGAAGCTGAGGTGTTTGGGCAGAGGAGCTTGAGACAGCTTTTCATGCAGCAGGATGGGAAACCTTAGAGACCCATGTGAGGCACAGCAAGATGTGTCCTAAAAGGGCTGTAGGGAGAGCCCCAGTAGAAACAGGGAAGTCCCCACAGAAAGGAAGCTCTGCTGGTGCAGGGCCTTGGGTCAGCTCCCCCAGAAGGGAGGCCATGTCCATAGGGACTGGGGGAAGCATTAGCTATGGCCACAGAGCTGAGGGACAGTACCCTACAAGGGGACATAGCACGTGTAAGGATTAGGAAAACCCCTAAAGAAACAAGAGCCTGGAGCAGAACATTCAGTAAGTTTTTAGCTTACAGAAACATTTCCGCACTTGTAACTCATCTCTTGGGAGCTTTTATTTGACGGACCATTAAGAACTCTGTACCCAAAACATGAAACGACGTTCCTTCCTATTTACTAATCCTTCCGGAAGTATCCATTTCAGAGCTGCCCAGCCGAGGAGCCATCCCGGGTACATCCTGGATCATCCGTCCTGCACACCAGCTGGGAAAGCAACTTCATACCAGCTGGTCAGAGCTGCTGTTTCAGCAATGCAAGGGACAGTTTTCCAGCAGCCGTCTGGAGCCAGGCACTGGGATGAGGTTCTCCAGCACAACATTCTGAGCTTTTGGACAGCTCACTTTTCGGAAGGAGGGCCATCATTAGGAACAAAGAATGACACCACACGCCTGAGCAGTCGAGTAAGAGGAGGCTGAACCTCTTTGTACGTTACTTCTGTTGTCACTGTCAATCCAAAAGGATATTCCTTAGTGTGTACTTCCTTGCGGATCCCTTGGTTTGCCTCAGGATCATTTTCATTCTCTGAGGAACAGAAAGGAGGGTAAGTGGTGGGGGGGGGGAGGGAGACAAAAAAAGCATAGCAATAAAAAAGTTTTATCCCTCCATCATGGCACAACAACAGCCACACAGGCATTCAGTATTTTTTCTTTTTCCTCACATTCTGAGGAATAGATGGCAAAGATCTGTTAACTGTGTAGCCAGAAAAAGTGATTTACTAGGGTAGGTCAGATACCTGCACTGGTACTGGCCAAGAATCAGTACCACAGTAGCAGTAACAACAGGCTTTCCAAGCTACCCACATTAAAGCTAGCCCAAGCAGCCCAATGCAAGTGCCTCTTACTTCCACACTCTGCCCACCCTCTCGGTATAGAAATGCTTCCTGATGTCCAGCCTAACCCTGCCCCAGCACAGCT
>VYZQ01014613.1:0-11395 GCA_013400655.1 Mystacornis crossleyi | reverse complement strand
GGGGGGGGGGGGAAGGAGACAAAAAAAGCATAGCAATAAAAAAGTTTTATCCCTCCATCATGGCACAACAACAGCCACACAGGCATTCAGTATTTTTTCTTTTTCCTCACATTCTGAGGAATAGATAGCAAAGATCTGTTAACTGTGTAGCCAGAAAAAGTGATTTACTAGGGTAGGTCAGATACCTGCACTGGGACTGGCCAAGAATCAGTACCACAGTAGCAGTAACAACAGGCTTTCCAAGCTACCCACATTAAAGCTAGCCCAAGCAGCCCAATGCAAGTGCCTCTTACTTCCACACTCTGCCCACCCTCTCGGTATAGAAATGCTTCGTGATGTCCAGCCTAACCCTGCCCCAGCACAGCTTTGAACCATTCCCACAGTGCAAATAAAAGCAACCGGTTGGGAAGAGTCTAGTCCCCGTTCCTGTGACCTGAGATAAAGCACGAGCTTCTCCCACCAACACGGAATTCATCTTCCTTCAGGGGGGCTGTCATGGGGACCGGGCGTACACCCGGGTCACTCGGCCGGCCCGAGCGGAGGCTGCGCTCCGGCAGCCGGACAGCCCGAAGTGCTCCGAGGAGCGGCCGGGCAGCACCCGGCGTTGCACTCCCCGGCCGGGGGAAGGGGCGCGACTGGAGCTGAGGGGAATCCCGGCGCCTTCCCCCTGCAGCCAGGAGAGCTGCGGCCCCGCCAGCGGCCGAGCTCCCCTCACGCAAGCCCCGCCCCCCGGGCAAGCCCCGCCCCGGACACGACGCGCGCCCGACCGGGCCCTCCCTCAGCGAAGCCGCGGTCGCGTCACTCCCTCCCCCCCACCCGGAGGTGACCGCAGGCCCCNACTTCTGTCATCAACACGATCCATGTAAATCGTCTGTTCCTGCTGCTCGGGTTGATCAGTCACGATGCACTTGAAACTGCCAGCTTTTTTAGGTGGTCCATGAATACCTGGAGACTCACATCATCTGTCAGGATTGGAGCTCCTGATTCCTGCAGAAAAAATAAAGAAATAATGAGTCTAAAATACTGTTGTTAACACAGGGGATGAACTGAAAACAAATCAAATGTCAGCACTCGGAACTAATTGCCTGCTAAATCAACCACCTTTTTCTCCTGCGAAAGACAGATGCTACTCTTTGGCAACAGCACTGACCTTATCCTCTAGTACAATCTGAACTGCTGCAGGGAAGTCTCTTTTTCCTAAAGCATTAGGAATTTTGCTGCCCTAAGCTCTACGCAAACAAGGTAAGCAAAGAGGATATAAAAAGATTCTCAGCTA
This sequence comes from Mystacornis crossleyi, assembly GCA_013400655.1. Classification (NCBI taxonomy): domain Eukaryota; kingdom Metazoa; phylum Chordata; class Aves; order Passeriformes; family Timaliidae; genus Mystacornis; species Mystacornis crossleyi. The sequence continues at coordinate 10,119 of VYZQ01014613.1, read as the reverse complement.
AATTAAATCTGTATGTATCCACGTGCTAGTTATTTTTCCAGAATACTGGAAATACATGACATCCAGGCTTGACAGCTGCATTCCAATCATCCAGTGCTCCCCTCCGCTGCTGTTTATCTTACCAACAATTATGATAAGGAATCAAGCACAAATGTAACACCGTTTGTGGCCACATGATGAGACAGGATGGCTACCGTGCACATGCGTATTTTACAGCATTCCCAAACATGAGCAGCTCTTCCACGGCTTACCTGGCCCCAGGCATAGAGGTTATTGTGGGTCTGAGAAGGATTCACTTTAGACAGGAGGAACCGGGCCTATAAAGACAAAAGAGGAGGAGTTTGGTAAAATGAGAGACCTGTCTGCTCCCTCAGGCTTCATCCCACCTTAGATCCATGACCAGCAATGCTCCTGCTTTTGCAAGCAAGGTACTAATTTAACTTAAGCAGGTTTCAAGTACCAGAATAGCCCTGCTCCACAGAAGACTTGTCTCCAAGGGGCTGTAACGGAATGCTCTGTTACAGCAGCCTGTGCTCTCCTGGCAGGGCAGCTCTGATTCCATGGGACAGGAGTCCATGGCACAGGAAACACCAGCACTGTTCTCCCCATGCCACATCTGCTCTTCAGAAAAGGGCTCAGTGCAAGGCCAGTGTAACAGTCACAGCAAAAATCAACACCAAATCTTTGGTTTGGAGCATCAGTTCCTGCCTCTTCACTGCTACAAACAAGCACAGCACCACTGCAATTCCAGGAAGAGCGAAAATAACAACTATTTTATACCCTCATTCAGTGTTCGAGAATGAAGAAACAGACGGTCAATCATTCAGCTTTACTGTCCTAGCAGGCTAACTATAGGCATGTAACCAAATCGTTTCTTTCCCACCTTTTTATTGGGGAATAAAAATATATTTAAGTCAGCTTTTCCATTTTTTTCCACCCTCAGATTTCAAAAGCATATGCAGCAAGCAATCAGCTTATTAAAAGACAGAGTTGTAGTAAAAGCTGATGAAAAAATACGCAAGCTCTATACTTTGAAGTGCTAAATTGTGTTTCAGAACCATCCCTTCAAAAAAGCAGAATGAGCCATTTGCTCTAGGCAACAACAGGAAGAGTTCCTCCAGAAGCTTCCTTACCTGACTGCCCCCATGCTCCGTGTGGATGTAACGTGGCATTGGGAATCTGGTCTGCAGGATTTCCTGGGCATCATCCAGTGGGGCTTGCAGGAGGTGCTTGAAGTTTTCATATTCAGGCATGTCTTGGTATCCAGCTTTCTGCCACTGAGCAATAGTCTATTGATGGGACAGGGAGGAGATGAAAACAGAGCAGAGGTGTCTGCAAGCCTCCCCTTTTTACCCTGCCTGTCTTAAGGCAGCAGAATGCTACAGGTACTTCTGCTTAGGGGGCAAACACACACCTTCACTACTCTGGCTACAACAGTACTTTCTGTCCCTGAATTTAAGCACAGGCACCCAACACAAAAGCTGGCAGCAATTTGTGCAGTGCAAGAGCCATTTGTTGAAAATCTTCAGTACGTTTCAGCCCGTGCCAACACAGAAATGAAGCTTTTATAAATCACTGACATTTTCAATCTGACTTGGCCTTACAGTATTTTCAAGGTACCTATTGCATCTACCATATGTATGTAGCAATTGCTCTATACATACACAGGTCAGACACTCAGCTCTTCCCTTGTCTGAATTTCAGCCAGTGGCTGAGCGTTTTGCTTTGCAACAGAAGATAGAAACTCTTTAGGGTAACTCCAGAAGACCTTTAGAAAGGGCCAGTATCTAAGCACTTCCCTCAGTCATGATGGAAGGAATATAGCAGCAGCTTCCACAAACATCCAGTATTTAAAAGCAAAACTGGAAAACTGCCCAACTGATTTCTTTAAGAGCAGCAGTATATACAGTGTAAAATCCCTGCAAGCAAAGTCTGTCACCGCTCTGAAAATACTTGCAACTCTGTTACAATATGTGTCATCTTGTAATTCTGCCCTGCTTCATTTCAAGTTTCTCTGGCCTTTTCCAGACAGGGTAAGGGATCACCTTCATGGCCAAGCTAACACAGCAGCTGCTACTTGATGCAGAACACATCATCAGTGATTCCAGCATTATTTTTACTCTGACAGTGGCTGGAGTTGTATTCCAGCAGGCAGCACGTATATACCCAGGCACTGTGCTGTGTGGGCTTTGCAAGAAGGCTATTTCATACTAATAGCAAAGCTGTCTGCATGCACGGCAGGAGGGAAGGAGTACAAACAGAGGAAGAGAACACGTTTCACCATACCTCACCAAGGTAGATAACTATCTGGAAGAAAGTATCCATCAGTAGGATTCTGTCAGGTAGAATACTGCTGCTGTCCAAAAGCACTGGCTGGGGAAAATAAAGAATAAAGTCAGGCACCCTGAAGCCCTCAGATCTCAGGATGCCAGAGAGCAATTTCTACATCCATCCAAATGTAATTTAATATGACCTCGAACAAAAGTACCTCGTCCTTTAATAATTTTCTAAAAATCTATAGAGGTCTTTTGGCTGAAATAGTGTTACTCCGACTGAGTACTCACTATTTTGAGTTGATTCACCTCTTCCTGGAAAACACAGACTCACCTCAGGAGGCCCATGGAAAGAATAAGCATAAAGGATGGGCTGGATCATAATGAGGGACTGGGTCAGATCCTGCCTGGCAAAGTGGTGCCGGTAATAGGAAGATTCATCTGGACTGTTATTGAAGACCTGCAGGAATGGGGAGCGGCGCAGGTGGAAGATGAACTGCACCAGAAAGAGGAGTGAGACAAGAAATGTCAGCCAAAGTTGCCAAAACTTCTGGACCCAAATCAAATATTTTTGACCAGCAAATTCTTTGGAAAAAAGTCTACCCCTTAAAAACTCCTCAGACTTCTTCCCTTATCAGTCTCTTGCAGAACTGAACTACAGGACCAGTCCATTAAATTAAAAAAGCACCCGTTCCTCCCCTGCTGAATCTGATAAATAGTACAAGATGTTTTATCATCATTCCCACTCACCCCTGCACACTTCTCCCACAGCTGTGGGAAGTGACATTCTTACCTGAGGATACAAAGAAAATGATTCTGACAGCCTAAAGGAGTTGGGATCATCTTTGTTGTATTGTCCAAATTTCTGACACTGTTGGAAGCAAAATGGATACTTTGGTTATCTCCCTCTTTTTTCTATTTTTTTCTTTTTTTAGAATTAACACCTTTTTTTTCTAGCAGGGTGTTCTTTTGTTAATTTTTAAACAATCAAGGCATGAACCTGACAAGAACAAGTACTATGACATTTACAGGCTATTTTTCTTTAAGTCAGTGGTTTCTTTGTCTTATTGGAATGAGAATGAAGATTCAATCTATTTTGATATATATTAATAAAATCTAGATCTGAAATTATGCAAGAATGAAAGAAATTGTGCTTCTACAGCACTACACATATTTTCCCATTAATTCAAGGCTACTACATTACACCTAAACTGTTTCGTACACTATGAAGCACTTCTGCAGCAATTACTTCTTGCAGAACAGCAGCAGACCAGCATTTCACCGACTGTTTCACTGACAATAAGCATCAATGGTTTTAGCAAATAAACTCTAAATGATCCCACAGTCATTTCAACACACAGCATGCTCCTGTTTCTGCTTGTGCTCAAATCTCTATTTGACTGGCCCTGGTTTTTTAGGGTCTGATGTGCCATACTGTGTTAGTACCAACTCCACATGGGTGTTTGGACAAGGCCAACAGTGATTTAGACAATTTGGGCTTGTGAAATTCAAAGCAAGAGACATTAGGAGGTTGCAGAATTAATTCAGATTACTACCCTGAACTTGGCCCACACCTGAATGCTGTATCCAGTTTTGGGCTCTCCAGTGCAAGACAGACATGGATATACTGGATTGAGTGTAGCAGAGACCACCAAGTTAGTCAGAGGTTGGAGCATTTTATGAAGAAAGTGAGGCTGAAGAAGCTGAATTTGTTCAGCCTGGTGAAGAGTGAGATAAGGGACTCAACTTGCTGTCTACCTGACTGGTAACCGGGGAAATCGAAATTCTGATTGAGGGACAGAGGCAGGGGAGGAAACAAAAAATCAGTGCCTGCGATCAGACGTTGGAACAGGCTGTTGAAAGAAGCAAGAGAAATCCCATCTTTGGAGATCTTCAAAACTCAGCTGAACAAGACTTCGATCAACCTGCTCTAACTTCAAAGCTGGCCCTACTTTAAGCAGGAGGGCTGAACCAGAGACCTTCCCAGCTGCATTATTCTGTGTTTCATTATCCCTTATTCAATCTCAGGTTTAACCCTTTGAGCATGATGGGATGCTCACCTACCCCACCCCAAATCTGCTGATCACACTGGGTTCTGAGTTATCCCATGCTACAGCTATGTGACCATGACCAGAACACAAACAAAGCGAGCCAATCTGAAAAAAGATTGCTGTTGTCACTTCCATTTTTACTGAAATCAAGAATGCCCCCAAGCTCAGTGTGGTGGTCTTACCAGCCTGATGAGCTGCCTGTCCAGCCAACGCAGAACATCAGGTCCCTCCTCAGACTCAGCCCTGTACACTCCCAGTCGCGCCATGAGCACGGCAGCAGCCTCCTGGTCAAACGCAGCCTCGATGTGCTGGAGCTGAGTCTGTGCATCTGCCCAGCTGCAGGGTTAGCAAAGGGTTAGTGCCACGTGCATCCACGTGTGCCAGTGCATGCAACAAAAAGCCAGGAATTCCAGCACAGACTGGAGCTGGAGCTGCTGCCGCTCTGCCAGAGCACTGGCACGGGGTACTCACTTTCTGGCTATGGTGGTGACACGAATGCGCCTCTGTGTGCTGGAGTGTTGATACTGAGTGACAAACTGCACTGCCCCTCTGCCTCCCTGAGGGATGGGTGCATTGTGCTGCAAATGAAACAAGGTCAGCCTTCAAAACATGATGGCTTTTCCATAACCCTTCCCAACTGTAACAAGCTCCCCGCTGCACATAAAAGAAAGAGACATGCGCAAACAGTTTCTGAGATTGTCTCCTCATCACAAAACACTTGGCTGCTTTGCAGCCATCCACCTGCAACACAGGGGATGCCATTGCATTTTCTGATCAAGTAACAAGTAGTTTGATGTGTAAAAAAAGATGATTAAAAAAAAAAAAAGAGAAGCCAGGACTGACCTGATTTACCACTTCAAAGTAAATGGCCAGAGTTGTACTGGGATCCAGACTACAGATTTTCCATTGAGATGTCCCTCCGATTCCAAGTTCCTGCACAGAATCAAAAAGAAAGCAGCAATTTTCCTCTAGCTGCAGGAAAGGCAAGCTTATGTTAAATTCTGATTAGAGGTATAAGTAATGGGAGGCCTTCTAGATTCCTTATCTTTTGGGTGTGAATGAAGTTACTGAAGGCCATACAGTTAAAAGAAAGCCTCAGTAAACAAGAATTTAGTCTAGGAAAGGCTGTTATTTCCTAGGGATGTTTCCTTGAAAACTCTGACTTTCCAGCTGAGCTACAGGTCTACACAGAAACTTTGCATTGTTTATTTACTACTTTATTAAAGATTTTTCCATGTCAGAAACTTACATTTTCAGAGACACACGGCCCTTTAGCATTCAGGGATATACATGGTCCAATGGCTCCTGCAATTTTCAGCTCCCTGGAGGTCTTGAACAAAGTAAAAAAAAAAAAAAATAAGGTGTTTTTTTTAATGAAGTCAGTCAAATAGAATACACACAACTAAATACACAACTAAATCAGTTGCTCAGCTTTAATGAGATGGTATTTTCCCAGACCATCTACTGCTACAATTAGTGAAGGTAAGAGAATCTACAGAGGCACATTTTAACAATGAAGACATATTTATAGGGATGAGACAGTATGAAATGTTCCTTGTTGAGTGAGGAGAGGTTGCTTAAAAACAAACAAACAAACAAACAAAACCCAAACACCAACAAAAACACCCAACAAAAACCACAAACTTACTAAGCTTCCAAATAAAAAGCCCTCCAGTACAGTGCTTCTCCCAAAGAAGCACTACATCTGACCTCAAACATGTAGACCTTCCTACCCCCCAAACACCCCAGAGACTGAAACTGACTTTTGAATGAACAGCACCTGTATTTCCCCACTCCTGTCATCCAACCAAACTAATCTCTCACCTTCACATCCAGATTTGCACCAAAAGCCATCCGAAATTCCCCATTGTAGCCTTTGCTAAATACCCGCTGGAAGGTCTGCTTGAAGAGAGAAGTGTTGAAGGAGTCTCCCATCACCATGTGTCCCCTGGGAAAGAAAAAATGGTACACAGGGGAACTGAAACAACTGGGAACCAGAAGTACAAAGGACACATCCCCTGCACCTCTGACACATGCGAACACATGCAGTTACTGCTTTACAGCATGCCTTTGCACAGGCAGGATTCACACCAGGGAGCGCAGATTCATGGGTGCCTCCTACAAAGCCACACAGGTTAGTGCTCCATCTTTGCCAGTTTGCTTTCTCAACTCTATTTCTTGCCATTGCTTTAGCTGCCTTCAAAACGTTCATGTTTCAACCCTGGGAAGTTCTTTGCTCAGCCTGCTTTCCCTGAGCAGGGCTGGAACCACCCACACTACACCAGGGGTGGCTGCACCACTGCAGCACGAGGAAGGTGCGTGGAGCTGTGCTGGGCCTCCCCTAAGTGCCCTGGGAAACCCAGGCCTGACCGGCTGCAGCTCAGTAACACAGCCACAGGGTCAAACAGTCTCTCTTCTCCCTGCTGAGCACTGAGGGATTATTTACAAACACCTTGCAGTTGCAGTACGACATGCCAAGTCCCCAAAAGGCCTGGGTAAGCACACAGCCTTCCCCACAGAGACTATTTTCAGCAATATGGAACACGGACATTTATCCCTTAGAGATGTCACTTAAAACTGGACCCAGGGAAGTCAAGAATCCCTGGAGAAAGCAGAAGCGAGCTGTTAAGCAGAGAAAATCTGGCCCACACAAGGAAAGCTTCTACCCACCATCGAGTTTCCTCGATGCAGGAAACAGCAGTGCTAATTCACATGCTGCTTTGAAACTCCAGAAATGTGGACTGGGATCAGGTGAGGCTTGCCATACCATTCCTGGCAAATTCAAACCACATTTTAGGACAGAATGATAAAAACCCTCCTGCCCTGACAGCACACTTAACTGCTTTCTGAACAATTCTCCCCCTCCAAAAAAAACCCCAAAAAGCAGGTGCCAGCTGTGTGCTGCCCTGCTGCGAACATACCCAGTGAGGTTTGCACAGCACTTCATCTCCAGCAGCCCCGTCTGGTCCAGGGCACAGGCGTAGATGTCGATGCAGTGCCCGTTGGCCGCAGACCGGTTGGCCAGAGTCTCGTAGTGCTGGGAACACACACACGGGTTAGGAGGCTGCAATGTGCAGGATTTCTGCTGCTCCCCATCTCAGGCCAACACAAGGTACAGATGGGGCAATCACCAGTGCTGTGCTAACCAAACAGATGTTGGCTGCAGCACACTGCTCCCTTCTGGAGGGCGGGGATGCATTTAGATGAGCATGAGTTTATTGTCTCAAATGCAGACAGTGTATAAATGACATGGGATCATCCAGCCTGTGACGACTTAGTGGGAACCCAAAGATTTCCAGGTGATAGTTAAGAGAAGAGGTGTAATCCTGCTTTATCTAAGCTGACAGGGACATTTAATATTTGACATTTTAACTATTTTAATGGTTGTTTTATACGTCAAGAAGACAAAGGAGGCTTTCTGGAAATGACCAATCCTTGGGAGACAGGTTTTTTCCTCCCCAGAAGGAGATACAATGATGTGGATGAACAAACTCTCCACCCACCATCAGCTAAGAAACAACACTGAAATATTTTCTTCTCTGAGAAGGCACAAGACTATGGTGGAGAACTAGGAGGAAGTCTTTTTTACCCTTTATCCTGACCATTCTCATAATTTAACATACACAAAGACTCAGGCACTTCAAGGACAACCATGAACCACATGTAGTGCTCTGATACAATATTCAGTTTTAGCTTTTAAACACACCCAGCATGCACCAGCACCTACTTTGGTGGCCTTCTTCATGAACCTTGCATTATCCTTCTCTATGTCGTGCCAGGAACGGATGGGTGTTTTCAGTTCATCTCCCACCACCATGCCTGGCCCTTGTGTTGGTGGCCCGCCTGTGAACAGCATTATTCTGGCCCCTGTGTTTGGAAATGTGCCCTAAAGTAAAAACAAAGGCTTATATCAGAGGGAAGGAGGAGGAAAAAAAAAAGGAAACTGATTAAATGGCAACAGTGCTTTCTTTAGAGAAGGGTCTGCATGTGCTTCTGTAAATGTCAGTGGGACCTGTCCCTAGGTGGCTAGAGGCCACCTCGATAAATAGTGATGTATTTCCTGGCAGTCACAGCACTCTTGGAGTTTAAACTCAAACCATGTCAAGCTTCATGTCTTCAAAACAGGAAGCAGGCAGTTTCTGTTCTCTTTACTTGTATCTTAGATGGCACTCAGATAAATCCAGTGAGTAGTATCACCTCTTGTGTGGCAACACACACAAGAAACTAAGACCTTTAAACATCTGCCAATTCTACCATTTAGACGGAACCTTCCAGCCCACGCTACATCAGCTGGTGCTAACACAGCTCCAGTGTCAGTAGAGACAAATTGCACCTCTGCACCCCACTGTAACCCAGCTGCAGTGACACCTGCACTCATCTCAGCAAGCACTGCCATGTGTTTACTCTGACCTGCTCATCTCAAACAACACCATTACAAGTACCTCCAGTAAGCCAACTGCAATTGAAAGAGCCACTCCAGTAGAACGTAAAGGTCTCTTTCCCTGGGTCACTGGCCATGGGTCCCTTTGCAGCTCTCCAAGAAGATCTGTTAAATTCATGTCAATCTTATGCACGGGCTGTAGGAACCTGTAAAAATTCAAATAAAATGTTTTCCTGCTTCTAAGTTTAGAGAAGGAAAAAAAGTGCCTCTTTGTTCCTGACACACATAAATTGCACCGAGACAGTAATCAGAAGTAGAGACATGCAGCAGGTTGCCTTCTTACATCCAAACTTTCCAAGATAACAAGACTGTGCAAAATAAAAAATTTGATCAAAGCAAGACATCAGGAACTGACAAGAAGGCAAAGTCATATAAAGAACAGGAAAGAAGTTCAAAGGTGAGTTAGTTTGCTGAAATGCATGAAAGCTGCCACTGAAAAAGAGGAGGTGAGGAAGAGAAAACTGTACTCAAAAGAGGCAAATAACTGTGACAAGACAATACCATTCAATCTTCTTTCCCCTCTTGGGAAACCCAGGGTTAGAAGAGTGACTTACAGACATAAAGGGGCATAAAACATCTGCCCTGCTGTGTGCTGTGCTGCTGAAGCTTACCTGCTGGAAATAACAGGCTGCTCTGGGGTCTGAAGAGGTCTTCCCTGTTGCATGGGGACAGCTGGCCTTGAAAGCCCAAGCATATCCTAGAGAACAGTAAAGAGGAGGCAGAGAAGATACACTATTCGAACACTAAACATATTATTTATATTATTATTTAACGTACCCTGAGGTCTGCAATACTGCAGCATTAAATACATTTACATCTGAAAAATTATTAATCTTTGCAGTGCCATCAGGAATGGATCATGGGTCCATTATGTGAGATACACAAACTCAACCTTGAACAAGCTTCCAAGAAATTTACAAGGGCAAAAAGACAGGACAGATACTGGGAGGGCAACAGGCTCACAGTTAAGAGCACTGAGCCATCCTTTCTCCCAGAGAGCCCTGTGCTTGAGAGCCCAACAGAGCTGAGAGGTACAAGCCCCTGGCCTGAGGGATGGCAGAGCACACCTGTATTTGCTTGGCTGTCAGGTCCTTGGTGCCCCGGAACACGTAGCTCTTGGAAATCCCTTCGCAGCTCAGCTCGTGAACCTGGACCATCCTGCCAAAAGTGATGAGCCCCACCAGGGCTTCGGGAGGCAGCAGGCTCAGGGACATCTGCAGGGACTCCTTCAGGGCCTGCAAATCCTCCTCTTCCAAGCACGTGTCCACAACGTACAGGAAGATCAACGGCGTCTGCGGACCTCGCTGATGTGGGAGGAGATGACACTTTATAAAGCATTCAGCCAAGGAATAAA
>VYZQ01014611.1:0-30041 GCA_013400655.1 Mystacornis crossleyi | reverse complement strand
TTCTGTGATTCTATGAAATACAGAGCATTATTTCCCATTCTGGTGAGCAGTGTTGTCTCTTGGAGACTGCCTCTTAAGAGTGTCTCTAAAAGTTTTGGAACTAAAACTCTGCCCTGCAAAATTTGAAAAAAAATAAGTACTATGGTGTTTTTAGTTTCTAAATCAGTACCCAATGCTCCAGATAATCTAGGTTCTGTATGAGTTACTTTTTTTTCACTAATTAATAATGGACTACGAGACCTAACTGGCTGTCAGAAATCCATTAATTGAAGTAAAATGGTTACACAGTTGTCTTAGAATTTAGGGAAAAAAGAATGTATTTCAGTTGACAGAATTTAAAATAATTAATTCTGTAAAAGGAAAAAGGGAAGCCAGGCAGTACAGTCATTCCCTTAAACTAACCTCTCCTGGAAAGTTCTTTGCATCACATTCAGCTGATTGGAACTGTGTGGGAAGAAAATTTTTATTTAGAAAGGTGCAGCTGAAGGCTCAGTTTATGTGCTGATAGGTGTGAGCAGTTTTGTTGAAGTGAAGGCCACAACCTCTTAGACCACTGTAGCTTGTGTTATTTCCCAGTGCCTACAGGAACCCCTCCATCTTCCATCCACTGTGTGCATTACAGAACAAACAGGGAAAGCAAAAAAAAAAGTACCTTTGTCTGTTCAAATCCTGGTAGCACTTGTTTGCAAGAGATGGCCAGGCCCATGTCTCCTAGGGACAAGTAATGAGTACCCAGCTCTTCACAGATCTGCCACTGTCCGCACTGATAACCTATGGAAGGCCACACTATATGAGATTTTCTTGCTCTTTCTAATTCAAATGGGAAAAAAATTAATTTGTAATGAATATGAATGTTTCTATGGATTGCAATGGTCTTTAAATTAGGAGGTTGCTATGTAATCAAATTCAGTGAGGATGAGAAGACATGGTAAACAGAATGGTTTTGTCGATAGCACAGAGACTGAATTAAATTTAAAAAAGGAAATCTGGCTGGCAGTTATGTAAGACTATTTTATGATGTTTGTTTGTGACTTGGGAAAGAAGGAGATTTGGCAAGGAAATGTTTTGTCCTAAATCCTGGCAAGCATATTCATGTGCCAAAAATGCTGTTTTGTCTACTTTTCATTTTTCTGAATTCTGTAGAGAGCAAAAAATTATGATATGTGTTTGTGGACATTTATTCTGTTGTGACAATGTAGATTCATCATGCAAATATGAAATCGGGGGATTACAAATTAGGTATTGCAGCTATTTCACATGTACATGTTGGAAACTTACAGTATTCTCAGGATGGATTCTGAAGAGAAATATACATGATTCAGTAGAAATGCTGCCTTGATTTTCCATTCGGTAATGTGAGCTTTGCATTAGTGCAACCTTCATGCTTTCTTTGGGCTTACTCCTGGTTTATCACATTGCAAATGAAAACAGCTTCAGGTCTATATGCTTTTGCAGACTTTCACTGACTTTTGGTAGGTTGCTGACCTAGTTACAGAGCCATAATCTTAGGAGAGTACTAATAAAATGATCATTACCAAAACTGTCTCAATTCCTTGAAGACATTTTTCATAACTTATCTGGCACCTTGGTTGGTTGGTTCTGTGGGTTACAGTCTGCTGTAGACTAATACAAATGGTCTGTAAAGAGGTGGGAATTAGGTTTTATTAGAAATTTGAAATTATATTTACTAAAAATAATTTTCTTAACTGTCTTTGCAAATACATCAGGAGCCTGATAATAATACGACTAAGCCATGCCATGGTTTTCTAGGTGGCTGCAAGCAGAAGCTGAATCGAAGCGATTTTGTCTCTCCTAGAGCACCTGTAGTAAAAGCTCAGTGAGAACGACTCAGAAGCCGGATCGACTTAAATGGTTTTAAACACCTCCCCATACACTGCATGAACAGCTGTCTCCAAGAATATAGCATCAAAGTTACTAGGACAGGTATTTTAAAACTATCACTACATATATTACATTTGTGGTTTATGTTCTTATGACATACTCAAAACTCAAAAATCCAAATTCATATCATTATGGGGGTTGAAAGAAATAGCAGGTCCTTTGCAATCAGTGCAAAACTTAATTAGAATATTTATGCTTCACATCTTAACAGTATTTGGGGGACATCAGATGTAGGTTAGATAGTTCACAGAGTCTGAAGTCTAAAGAAGCTGACAGCTATCTTCTGAAGATGGTTTTCATGCATAACACATCTCAACTAACCAGGTTGAGTGGCACAGTAAGTTTATGGAGTCCTGGTTTCTGCTTCACCGTTTGAGTTGCAAGAGCATTTGCAATGTATTTCATACTAATGGGCAGGGAATAATTCTGTCCTCTGCTGTAGAATTCTGTCTCTAGTAGTGATTTTGTAGTGAGGAATGTCCAACCTTTAGTATCCAACACAGAGCAATGAAAATTACATGTGCAAGTATTTCAACAGCTTGAGTAGCAGCTGGCAAATTATGTGTAGGAAGGTTTGTTCTCTTGTCTGTGTATGTGCTAAATACTTTCTGGTCCCCACCTTTTAAATATGAAATACTAAATAATGAAATTTAAAGAAATAGAAGCTCTTAGGAAAAATGTGTTTTTGTGTAATATATGCCTCATACTTCATTATGCAATGAGGTTACACCTGAAATGTCAAGACAGGACTTAAAAATCATTCTTCACTCCCACACTAAACATTAACTTGGACTCCGTGTGAACCCAAGGACATTCAAACATATTTTGAAAAACATTGACTGGCCAGCTGTGTATAAATAACAAAGGAACTGAATAACACATCAGTAGTAATAAAACTCCTATCAAATATTTGTATTAATCAATTTTAAACTTCAGCAAGTATGGTAGTAGAACCTCTAACAATTATTTTCTACCACATGGACACGAATTATGAAAATGAGTTGTAGTGTATGGTTTAAATATTGTAGTACCAGTAAATAAGTAATGCAACAAACAGAAGAAAGTACAACTCAAGAAGCCATACCTTTAAATGAGTTTATGATGAAATTATTTTGTATCAGAGTAAATTCTCATGCATTTCCAGAGGGGAAAAGAAACAGTTTGCCTGCATCCCAATTCTGTAATGGATTATAAGTGAAAAATTCTGAAATTAACATTTAAAATATAAAGCAATTCCTCATTTTATAGAGAATACAGAGTTTCTAATTAGGTTGTTTTACTAAACACTGAATGCAGAAATTATTCAACGAGAGTGTTTCTAATCCCCAAAATGTGCCTATGTGAGCTATACCATGTAGGTGTGCCTGTTTCAAAGCCTGTTTCTCGCTGTTCCTGAATGCTCTTTTGGGTTTCCTGGACTGCCTTTGGACAAGACTTGCTCCATGCCTTTGTCTGGCAGTGTCTGGTGTATCGTGGAACAGCCACTGTCCCAGCTCTGCTCTGCTGCCATGAACAGCTGTGGGGCCCAGTCCTGTCTGCATTGTGCTTGCTCACGGCTTCCTTCATCAAGCATTCCTTCTCTTACTGCTGACACGAGATTCTCAGAGAAGACTTGGGGAATTTCTAGAAAGCTGCAAAAAAAAAAAAAAAAAAAAAAAAACAGAAAGTGGGGAGAGAAGTACTAGAAAGCATCAAGAACATCCCCAGAAAGCAGCATGTGAATTCCCAGAACACTGTGAAAGTTGTGTAGAAGAAATTCCCAGAAAACAGACAGGACATTCCTAGAAAGTATCAGGATTTCTAAAATGTAAGGGAAGCCCTAGAAAGTAGTGGAAAAATTCCTAGGAAGCAGTAAACAAATTGTTAGAAAGCAGAAAGTGAATTCCTAGAAAGCATCAGGAATATGGATAAAATGGACTGGTGCAATTACCAGAAAGCACTAGGAGAAATCAAGAGAGTTCTTCCAGTGTTAAGCGTTTTCCAGAAAGCTGCAGAAGTGCCAGAAAATACCGGCATTGTTTAAAGATCCAATTATCCTTATAAATTTTCAGAAAATATTTTTTTTATACCTTTAAGCACCATATCTTGTTTGTTTTGAAAACTTGATGCTTCATTCTGGCCTTAAACAGTCTTCCTTTTATTGTCTTATTGCAAATATTTTCTCTTTCATCATGGGGAATTGCAGTTTCACAGTCAGCAGCTTGTGGTTTTAGATGAAGGAGAAGAAATTGAACTTCAAGAAAAAATAACCTTGCTGTCATCCAAATCTCCTTAATAAATGAAGAATGGGGAAGAAGGGAAGAATATGGGCTCTCAGCAGGCTCAGTGAGAGTGTTTTCCATGAGAAGTTACTTAGTGAATTACATGATTCTATTAAAATACACCCTCCCTTTTTCAGTGTAAATACCCTGGCTTGCATGCAAAGTACATGACTAGTCTGACACAGGAGGGTGCCAGAAGAGTAGTCATGTAGAGATACATCTGAAGGGGAAGATGAATCTCCAAAGCAGTGCCTGCCAAGACCTGAAATCTATTTGTATCTATTTCTATGAAAGTTCATCCATACCTTTGCTCTCCAAACTCCTGTTGACTGAAAGGTTTTCCCCTTTGTTCCTGGGGGTTAGCATGACCCAACAGATTGCGCTCCCTACACGCCCTCTGCCAGGCCTTGCTCTTGCTTGTGCTCTTCCAAGCATGAGCTTCACTGGCTAAGTTTGCCCCTGTGTCTGATTTCCCTTTTTACCCAGAGCTCCCCAACCACTGTGGAACACTGGGAGATTTGGGAGCAAAAGGCACGGAGTCCCAGGGGGTAACTAAAGAGAAGGATACCTCCTTCAGGGAGAAATCCATTTCAATAGAGTTTGTACCTGAGCGGGCCCTGCAGGTTATGCTAATATGAACATTTCATAAATACATATTTCTTGGGGAACCTGATAACCATATTTTCATACCGATGATGGATGAATGCACCATAGGGCTTGACCTGGCTATAAGCTTTTTAAATATTGGCCATATTGAATAGTTACAGGCAGGCATATGAATCTCTTGGGGCATATTCATTCTAGATAGGAAGTTCTCCATTGTAAATGGTTTAAATGCTTTAAGGTACCAGACTTTGAATTCAGCCTTTATTGCAAATGCATCTGGTTAATGTTAAATTAAAACACCCCAGGAAACCTGTACTTTTCACTATATTTGTTATTTATGTAAATTTTTGGACAGCATCCATTGCTCCAAAATCAAGTTAATTGGAAACAGAGTAACAGGCAAGAACACGGTCCCAGCAGAAACATTCTCTGTCTGAGGCCGAACTGTTAATTTTTATTATTTTTCTAAGACATTGTCCAGATTTCCATCCAGTGAATTCTTCAGATGCCAGATGAAGGCAGAATCTTTTATACTGAATCTCATCTTTTTTCTGGAGACTATTCCTATTCAGCAAATACTATGTAAACATTCAAAGGTTGACATAAAGCTAAACTTGTGCTCTGGTGACTTGGGGCTTTGGCCTGCATTTGCAAGGTTTTGGGGAGATTCAGAGTTCATCTAAGGCCACAGGTCTATGTTGATTCACTCATCTATGGCCCATGGAATGTGTTTCTCTAAAAGAATGACAACCCACCGTGCAGGTCTGTGGCCTCCCTGTGATGCTTCAGGGGTGCTGAATTCTGACAGAAGGCTTTGTAGACTGCTCCCAAGTTTAATAACAGGACAGCTTGCTGTTACATGAGACCATTTTCCCCACTGCGGATTTGTGTAGCTTTGACAAAACATTTTCCTGCTTGGCTGAAATTTGGCTGAAGTTCTTTCAGCAGAATGCAGCCCAAATGTTTGCCCAGAAAACAGCACAGCAGCATCAGCAGCAAGCAACCATGGCTAAGGATACAGAGATTTTAGGAACTATCTCTTGGCTATTTTTTTTCTCCTTTGGGTGAAATAGCTTTTTCTACACTGAAATGTTTTGCCAGCCTAGTTATATTGATTTTAAGTTCAACAAATACAGGTTACCTGCCAGCACAGTGAGGCCAGCTAAGGTTCTAATGTGTGTACACCATAAGCATGAAGGCAACCGGCTCTGTGTGCTCAAACTCTGACAGGTGCTGTGATACTTTTTCTCAAGGCAAATTCAGGCAGAAGAACAGACCACTGCCAGGACCTTTTGGGGCCCTAAGCTCCCCTAAGTGTAACATGCCACTCAGCTAGCAGAATTGATTAAGAATCTCAAGATTCATTGAGACAATCAAAAATGAGATCTGAAGTTGATATTTGCAGCATAAAGTTTCCCTTTAGTAGGCCATGGTGATGACAGCAAGTGAGGAAGTTTGCTCTTTGGCTACAGGTCTCCTGTGGCAGTTTGCAAATGTTACTTTGCAGGAAAAGCAGCTTTCACGGCAGTGAGATGTATTTGCAGAGAATTGTATTTCGCACTTTTAGTCTGTGATACTGGTGTCGAATCTTGTGGGCCTGGGACCTTGCACATGCTGGAGTCAGGTAATTATTCAGCACTCAGTTGCGTAATCGAGAATTATAAATAGTAGCAACAAGTAACAAGATTTGTACTTTGTGATGGGAACGGAAAAGTTACCTCAGCATAGCCCAGCCCCCAGCTGGGGCAAAAAAATTGGAGTTGGCAGGGTGCCAGCAGGTGTTCCGTGGCCAGTTAACTGCAGGAACAGGTGAGGCTCATTAGCCCCAGCTGAAGCCTTGCTAATCAGTCTGTGTAACTCCTGAGACCCAAGCGAGTATCTTCAGCCAGGCATGCAAGAAGTGTGGTACTGTCTCTGGAGAAGCGCAGCTTTTTTTAGACTGCAAATCCTGCTGAGCTGCCAGAGGACACAGGTATGTGCATTCAGCCAAAGGCTTTAGCGCTTCCAGTTTTAAGACTTTTTGTTCCAAATTTTCTTCCCTCCGTTTTGGCCACAACTGCATCTTTTTTCCTTTGCCTTTTGGCAAATATGGCTGGTCAGGCTGAAAGAGGAGAGGAGGTCTCCTGATTTCACAAAACAACTGCCATGTCTAATAGGGGTATCTGCCTAGTGCGTCCCTGGGTTTGTACAGTCTCATGGCTCTTCCAGAATACGTCACAGCTTTTGAACTTTTTCTTCAGAAGCACAGTTTTAGGGATCCCTCTCTTTCCCTCTAGGTCCTGTGGGCTTTACCAGGCACCTGGCTCCTTTTTGTGACTTGCCTTCTGCTATATGGGCAGTCAAACACTGAAAAAACATCTCTATTTTCTTCTTGGCCTTGCCCTTGGGTAACAGGTAGGCCTTTAAAAAGTACCTGGTGTCCACATTACTTCATTTTTAGTCACAGCTTGTGCTAAAATTTTCATTTCATATAGAACAGACAGTACTTGATTCGTGGCCTCGACTTTGGAAGAATTCAAGAGTAAACTATATGCTAGTCTTTAGAAATCAAATTCAAACTAGGAAATGAGATATAAATGTATACCACTTATATTTCAAAACTGAATTGATTAGATCTTTTGGATTAGAACTCAAAAAGACCTGAAAATTATGAGCAATTTATAATCCTGAAAGTACTGGTTGGTTGGGTATTTTCCCCAATGAGAAAGTGAATGTGGTATTTGAAAGTGTCTTGGAGGAGGTCAAATATGGTTTACATATATTAGAGGGGTTAAGTAAACTGTGTCAAGATTTTCTGCAACGTTTCACTGAGACTAAAACATGTCATCATGTCTTTCTGGGCTGATGTTTATAAAAGGTACAAATTACTTTTGAGTGAGGCCTATCTGCTGAAGGTTAGCTGTTAAAAATGTTTCCCTCTCTGTTTATAGTTTTCTAAATCTGGCTTGTCAGTGGAAATGCTGGTAACTACTTTAAGTATTGCACATTTCCAAAGAGTTTGACTGAAGGACACTGTTCTAATGGATTCTTTGCTCCTGACAGTGTTGGCTATTACCATGAGATAAACAGATTAAATATTGACTCCAGAATTTTAGTTGCCATTATTATAAGTGGGCAACTGCTGAAGTGCGCAAGTAATTCGTGTAGGTCTAGATCAAAAAAATCTAGTATGAAAGGAATGATCAATTTTCCTTGAATGTGCAAATCCCCAAGAAAATGCAGTTATATCCTAGGAAGTATGGAGATAGAGAAGGTAGGTAGATGTTTTATGTGTGCCTATGGAGAATCTGCTTCAAAACTTGCTAAAATCAGTGGGCTTGCTTTCAGTGATAATAAAGTCCTAGATTATTGCACTGCATCAATTCCTATAGTAGACGTGGGCCTAGCCAATAAATTGTGACTGCAGTTCAAAATCATGACCCCACAGTCAGTCCCAAATGGTTGGGCAGATTTTAGGGAACCTAAATATTCTAATGCATATCTTGAATTTGGGGGTATACTCAGTCAATTTGATATGACTCAAGTTCTAGAGCACTGTTTTTATTTTCTTATGTGAACTTCAAACCAGGGATAAGTGTATTTTTGATAATTTGCAGGATTTAGAGAATTTTGGAGTATGTTTTCATACTCTTATATGTATTTCAAACTATGAATGTTTGCTGTTAATCACTGTTGTTAAAGTTAAGGCAAATTTGTGTGAACAAATATGACTCGATTTGAGTTTTAAGCCCTTCTCTGAACATGAGGCAAACCAAAACAAATTTTTGGATCACAGATATGCAGCTTGCATTGCACCATTATTTTCAGCTATCCTGGGAACTCATTAGTTTCTCATTATAGCTTTTGTCTAAACATAATTTTCTATCAAGTAATTAAGAGATGAGTTTGCTATCCTGTTTCTCATAAGCATATGCTTAAGTGCATATATAATTCTCTATAGGTAAAGGGAGCTATGGAAACATTGCTCTGATTAAAAATCATGAGCTGATAAAAAAGGAATTAGAATGACAAGAAACTTGTGGTCCCACAAGATCAAATACCACTTTGTAGCAACACTGGGTAATGTGCTAAGGCTGTACATTTATATACATCTTTTGGTATTAGTCTGCACAATTAGGCTATCTTTTCTCATAGGATAATCAAGTCTTTTGATAATATTTCATTTTCATAGTGATCCTAAGATGACAAGGATATACAACACATGTCTGAAGTGATCTCTTTTTATTTCCTGGTTTACATAATTTTTCTTCTCTTTGGTCTCTGGAAGATATTTTCTGGCCATGTGTTATTGTTTAATTCAGTGACTTTTGTTTGGACTAGCTTTGCAATTCCTGGGCTCCTAAATTTGCTTATTGTAACACCTATATATAAACTGCCTAGAAACCAAAAAATGTCAATACATTGACATATTTTAAACACTTTGTCTGCTATGATGTAGTGTTCATGTTTCCTCTACTGTTTTAAAGCAAGCTCTCCGATACTGAGAAGATACAGAGTTTGCAAGGCTTGTGCTGAAGGAATTAATATGGGAGGAGTGTAAAATATCGCATGGTGCACTTTTGAGTCTCTGATAATAGAATTAAAGCGGAAAATTTGACCTCATTACAGTTATAGTATTCTCTTTTTGAAGAATTGAACAGGAAGATGTCTTGGTTTATTGTGAAACTTTCTAGTGAATAAAAGAAATATAATTCTGGATGAAGACCCAGTTTTAAGTCATGTTTAGTAGATCCCATAATTCTGGCCTAGCTGTCATTAAACAGCCATGCTTCCATGTACTTCACTTGTGCCAACAGCCTGCTTTGTACCTGCTGCTTTGTATTTAGTCTGTTCTGAACGTGGGTATACAGAAAAACAGCACTTAGGGTTCATAGGAAAGTGCTTTTGTCCAGAACAAATCTTGAGGAAAACAGTTGTGTGTAGGTTTCCATAACTTGGCTACCAAATTCAAAATGTCACTGCAATTTTTCTGTGCCTGTTAGAAGTCCTTGTCACAGCTCGGCTGTCTCCACTGTTTTGTAGAGTACTTTTGTAGTATTCTGGATAAGTAGATAATTTTAAGGGGCTGTTCTGTTTTCCATGGGCAAATCTGTCTCTCTAACTTTTTGGCCCTTCAACACTGCAATAGGACAAAGTAGCTATCCCTTAGGAAAACCTCAGATATTGACTAAGGAGTACACCATTAGATCAAGTCCTTGCTGACATGAGATTCTGATGTGCTCTTTCCATAATGAGCATTTGTTTTGCTGTAAAGATTTTGTTAGGGTTCCTGGAGGACAAAACAACGAATCAGTTTAACACGGAGTTCCCCAGCTCACTCCGGAGCATTTAGCTCACATTCCAGTATGGGTCACTTTGCCACGTTCTGGCTCCTTCCCTGCAGCTCCATTAGCTGGCAGCTGGTGGTGTAGTGGAAGCAGCCTCTTCCCCCCACAGCCTCTTGCCTAGAAAAGAACA
The DNA here is from genome assembly GCA_013400655.1 of Mystacornis crossleyi. Lineage (NCBI taxonomy): Eukaryota > Metazoa > Chordata > Aves > Passeriformes > Timaliidae > Mystacornis > Mystacornis crossleyi. Next base: position 19,815 of record VYZQ01014611.1, on the reverse strand, counting down.
GCTACCGTGGTATGTTTAAAAATACTTCAGAACTGGGGGCACTTCTTTATATTAGTACAACAAATTACCTAAAAATAGAACTATAGCTGGAATGTGAGCTGTTCAACATGAATTAATGTGTTTGTTAAAAGTCTAGGGATTTTTGATGGTCTTGTGAGATACACATGACCTTTTCATGATGCTCCCTAGAGATACTAGTCATACTGTCCAAAAGCAGCATAAAGTTTTTCAGTCTTACACAAACAATGTAATTAAGGCACTTTGAGCCTGGTAATGGGGTATGAATATTGTAGTCCTGCTCAAATGGTCTTTACATGTATGCCATGATTTTCAAATATTGTGATTATTGGTGCAATTAGTGCAAGGGTGTTATATCTCTGGATATAACTAAGTTTTGTGCTCTCATTGTAAAATATAAAGAATCATTTTCTTCTTTTAGTAAGCTTATGCTACGTGCTTCTCCAGGTAACAAGGAACTGAAATTGTATGCCTGGAGTATGGTGATCTCAGTTTACTGGAAATCCATCCAGTCACCCAAACCAGCCTTCGCTGTCAGCATTAGTAATAAACTCTATTATGTTAGCATTCGCAGAGAGATCAGGGACTGCACAAGTGGTGCAGGCCGATACATCTCCCCTACAGCAGAGGGCTGAGTGCAGGGTCAAGGATTATGATGGGGCAGCACAGGAAAGTTGTGGTCATTATCATCCCGCTGTTATGGGGCCTCATCAGTGTGCTTAGCATCACACAAACACACAGCAAAAAAAGTCATCACTCAGTCCTTATGTTCTAATTGTTGTCCTCACCCCTGGGGCACAGAGAACCTGAGTGACCCAAGTGTGGCATTTCCTATGTGCATTGCGTTTGCTCACTCCATTTCACGCCTACTCTGCTGCTGACTACAGAAGCCACATCTCTGTGAAAACATTGGGATCAACAGACCTTGTCCTTACAAATTACTTTTTAAAAAGCTGTTAAGATTTTCAAAATGTCCTAATTACGACACTCAAATAAGCAAGCAGATTGATGAATACATAGTCCATATATGTCAAGACTGAGACAGATAAACAAAATGTTTAGAATTAATGTGATCTTGCCATACTCATCATACTTACAAGGTATATTTTATATCAAAATAATGTTTCTCTAGCATTTATAGCACTGTGTCACAGTCTTGGAAAAAAAATACAGTAAGTAATCATGATAAACAACATCCTGTCCAAATGAAACTTAAAAAAAGGCTTTGTTTAAAAAAAATTGACTAGTGAGTATGGGGCTATTATCAATACTTACAAGTGCTGTGGCTTTTGATACATAACTGACACAGTGATCTAGGTGGTGGTGCAGTGCTGATACTCTGAAAAAAAAGTGTTCTTTGAAGTGTTGCCTTCCACCAGGAACTTCTCTTTGCCAGGTAAACGCTTATGGCAACAGCCTCAACAGCTTATATTCACCTCTTCCTGTATGTGTCTAACACCTATCGGTCAGAGATGCCCAGCAGACGAGTTACATGTCTGAGATATCTCCTTATGCTTAAATGCTATGATAGATTTTTTTTTCCCTGTCTAAGCTTTTAACTGGCTCTCAGAACAGCTGGACACCTTTAGTCAGCACTGAACCCCTCCTAGGTAAGCTGGTGGTCTTCCTTTGTAACAGTGAAGCTGAGATAGCACTAGAGCCTTTGTGCTAGCCACTGCTTTTGATAAAGCTGCCCTGCAGAATAAAGGATTGTTCTGACAGTGAAAAACTTCCCAAAGTCACTGTAGGAGGAAGGTTTGTGGGATGAAGCCCTCCAGAGCTTACTCAGCTGCAGTTTTGGGGTTTTTTTTTTTTTTAGAAGCCTGGTGTGTAACACTTTGCTCTCCCACAGCCCAACACACCACATGCCTGTGGGGAGCGTCACTGTGTATACGAGGGCAGAGGAGGGAGATGATCATGAAGGAGGATGTGTTTATTATCAGACCAAGTAAGAGCAAACAGGAAAGGACCTCCTTTGTGTTTATTAAGAAATAAATATTGAAGAGTTGGAACAGAGAACACCTTCAGGAGCGTCAGTGAAAATGATGAAAATAGCAAAGTTCATAGCCAGAGACTGCGATGTTACAAATCCATTAAGGAGAAATAACTTTGAAAGTAAAATGAGCTAGTTATTTTAGAATATGATTATCTCAGTCATGGTAACATTAAAACACCATCAGAGAGACTCAGGTCATAGTTCTTTCACAACTGTTCCCTTTTCTAAGCTGTACACATTTGCTATTTGGGCATGAGGTTGTTTCTACATGTGAAGAGAGCTTCTGACACTCCTTGTCCTCCCTGGATAGCTGTACTCTGAAGTTTACTCAATATCTTTTAGGAACATGTTTCCTTCTGGCTTTCTAATTGCTAATGAAATTACCTGAAGCCAGGTGTACAAAGAAGAACTCTGTTAAGCCTAAACACTTTCTGTCCTGAATCTGGAAGGCAAGCTGATTGTTACCGATTTATGCATCATACCCTGTAATACAGTGTTTCTCAGGGTCAGTCTTGTAAGACAAATAAAACCCACCAACATCTGAACTATGTCTCTTGTTCTACGATTTCCGTAGGAAGAAATCCAACTCCAGTGTACTGTAGATCTGCCCTAGTCAGATAATTATTGTTCTGCCAGGTGCTGTAAGCAACACATCTGATCGAAGGCAAGGGAAAAGAGTGTAATTGCCATGTCAATTGTTGTAAGTCCAGTTTACTAGTAGTATACGTTTTGAAATCCCATGGAACCATGAGTGTTTTGAAATCTGCCTCAAAATGGATTTTGTCTTCATGTAAATGGAGTATTTTGTGTGGGGTCTGATGCTCAGTGGATGTGAAAGACTTATACAAGACAGGAGCCCAAGAGAACCAGAGGCTGGCTGCTATCAGAAAAGCAGGCAAAAACTTGGAAGAAGGAAAGACTATAGGTCCACTTTCAGGCAGGGTAAATATTTTAGGGAGATTTCATTTGTTTTAAAGCTGCGTGGTTTGACTTCCTGTGTTGAATTTTGAAGAACCACCTGTGATAGCAAATGGGGCTTAATATGGCTGCTACTTCAAGGAAGGATTTTGTCTTTTTGTGTCAGAACAGACTGAAATGTGTGTGTTCATATCCATATTTTGTTCCGCCATCATATTTTCTTGGATTAGAAGCCTCTGAGGTGCTAATGGTATTTGCATAAATGTTACATTTGCAAATGGCCTGTGACTTTGAAGCATCCATAGCTGTGAAGACAATGTGGTTCTGAATCAAAGTTTTGCTGTTTTGCTTTCCTCCTCCAAGACTTGCTGGAGTAGCCTTTGCACTTGCTTTATCCCCTGAGATTCTGAGGAAATCTGGCAGCGGGATTGAAGTCTCTTTTTATTTGTGTTTCTGATGCTGTTACAGTTGCAAGCATCTTCAAAAACATCTTGCTTCTATACCCTGAAAAGCATGAACCCCTAGGGGAATACATGTGTATGAGATGAAAGTCTCTGCACCGAAGCCAACCAGGCTTCCTGCCTTAGGTGGCAGAATGGTTGTGGAGCAGAAGTCTTCTCTAGTGTGCAGCCTTCGGTTGTTAACGTCTTGAACAGCTGAGAGGGAAATGAAGATGAAACAGTTTGTGTCTTTATATTGTGCAGTTTTAATGGAAAGGTCCATACTGCCTCTTTTGAGCAGTTGCAGCAGGGTTCACAGGACTGGAAACTGAATAAGTTATTACTGTGCTTTCCCCTTTCGCCACTGAGATTTCCATTCTTCCTCCCTCCCCTCTCCTGCCCTGCTCCTCCTCTCCCCCCACCCCCCTTGTTTCAGTAATTTGAAGATGTGTTCAAATGATCAAATTTTGTTCCTTTGCTATGGAAAACAACACCACCACAATTTAGTCCTTTTATTCTAAAATATAATTTATTTTGTAAGTCTATTGAAAAGGCATTACCAAAACACCTGACTCTTTAGTTTAGCAGTGCTTGTTGCCAAGCGTGTGCTGCTGCTTGGGCTTCATGTTTGTTATCTGATGCCTTGGTCATGCTATAGAAAGTGTTACATCTGTTCAGTTCTGGCTGAGATTGTTCATTTCCTTCTATTCAGATGCTGACTGTTCAAGTCTGAACGTATTGTTTACTTTGCTGCTTTTTCATTCACAGCCGTGTTTATTAGGGAGGGTAGGCAGGTTTCCTGAGAAGAGTTGGGCAGTGAAACAAAGTACTGTTATTTCTGAGGGTGGGGAAAGTGTTCTTCACCTATAAGACTATTATGTGCCTAATGCTGAGGAAATAATGGTATTAATGTGCCCAAACTGGTCCTCTTAATGGTACTGAGAATGTCAGAATTTACATCCAAGACATACATGTGTTTTCTGATAGGTGATCAGAAATCACTGCTGATTTAAGCTGCTGGTTATTCATATTCCCTTTCTTGAAGACACTATTTGAAGGAAGTTTTGGTCAGCAAAGAGAGAAAAATTATATAAATGTATCATGTCCAGCTTAGTACTATATGGATTTCTGTAATATTTGATTCAAATACACAAAGAAAAATTATATTTAAAATATCTACCTACTACTTCCTCCTCTGAGACTATGCTGTTAGACTGTGCAAACAAGCAGAGGCACTAACACTCACAGAACGATAATGAAAAATATTTAACAAGTTTTAAGTGCAAAATAGAAGACAAAAATCTAAAATACTGATGGGCACTGCATGTTTTTCCTGAATAATCTTGTGCTATTTTTAATAATGGTTTGAAAAAGAAGGCTTTTAAAATTTTGTATGTTTTAAAGAAGCACTCTCTTATGCAATAACAATTGTACTAAGCAGAAAAAGAGCAGCTGTTACTGGAAGTTACAGTTAATTGTTGTATTTTCCAGCACAAGGTTGTTTGGTGGGAACAGTGGGAAAAAATGCAAGCAACTGCCAAAAAAACAAGCATGTGAGGTGAAATTTGAATTTGCTCTCATGAGAACTCTCTAAGATTCATAAGTAACTGAGAAAAGCATGCTGTATTTAAATCTCTGGAGATGTATTGTGCTGTATAGAGACAGAGCACAGCACCAGTGTTGGCAGGAGAAGGAAAGGAGAACAGAAAGTCCCAAAGACTATTGATAGGAGGGTAAGGCTCATCAGGATGGAGAGAGGATGAAATGCCTGCTACCCCTTCATATAGTTTTGCTGGGGTGTTTGTTTGTTTGTTTGTTTGTTTGTTTTGAATTTTTTTCTTTTGTGGCTCTCAGAGTAAATTTGAAGCACCTATTCTTTCCTTTGCTCCCATGGAACAGCTTTTCATGTGCTTTTTAAAAGAAACAAGCAAAGCATGTCCCTGTTACAAATCTGCAGAGGAGAAGGTGGATAAATTAGCTAGGGGCATTTTGTAAGCCCTGCAGGCCAAATCTGATGTGATAAATGTATGCCTAAAAGCCATCTCTGCAGAGGGACTTCAGCACAGCGTCCCACCTGGGCTCTGGCTGTTGTGAGAGCAGTGGGAAAGCTGTGCTGCAGAGTGTCCCTGGACAGGCTCAGGCAGGAAGGGAAGAAGGGCCAGGGCAGGAGGCCTGGCCCTCTGGTTGTGTGGGTGCCTCCCGGCCTGGCACTGCCCACTGCTCTGCTCTGGCACTGCTGCTGAGCCACAGAATCTGCCACAGGGCCTGTGCTCTGGGAATCCAGCTTGTTAGTCCATCTGTTCTTCCAGCACAAGGCTGTAAAACATTCTAGGTCATAACAGGCAGCTATTTATTTCTTAAGTCCTTAGGTGCCAGAGGGGAGATTTCTTTTATATATATAAAAATAGCACTGGAATGCATTTATTAAGAATTGACTGTATTTATTTTGAACCACAATATTTGAACATCCAGATCCACAGACAAAACTCCAAGAAAGTACAATGTCCACTGTACTCTGAGCTCCGCTCTCTGATCCCTTACCTTTGCCTATATTGCCACCCATTGTGAATAATTTCACTGACTTCAATGAAACAACATGCTGTAGCCACCCTTTAACTCAGTGCTATTTGCAGCTTTCCAAATTACTCCAGTATTGTTTAGCTCTAAAGAACAAACACAGTGCTCTCAAAAAGAACAAACCCGAAATGAAAGTTGAGCAATGCCCTGAAATTAATTTCTTTCAGCATTAAAATCATCACAGCTAATTACTATTAACTCATTACTAAAACAACTTTCAGCTAGAAAAATTTGTTGCTAACTCTATTATATTAGTTTAACATAATTTTGACCACTGAATATCAGTTGATATTAGAAAATTGTATAGTCCATGCAAAGTCAAAATACCTTTTTTGTTTTCTATAAAACAGATGATGTCTATATAAGTTTATGGAATGAGATGATTGTTATTGTTCCCATTACATTATGGAGATACTGGTCATGGTTTTGTAGTAGAAGTTCAGCTGAGGTTTGTCTCAAAAGCAGGAATTCATTCCTTGAAATTTGAATTGTCAGATCTGAGACAGGTCTGTAACACCTTGTTACTGAATGAAATTCTGGCTTTTGTGAATCCAGGATGAATTGTGGTATTAATACCATGTGTCTCCAAAGAATTCACAAAAACATTGAATGATTAATTAAAGCTTAAAAATGAATTCTTAAGGGAAACACAGAATTGACAACAACTCGAGAGCATATTTAAGATACTGTTATGCTATCACACTAGTGTGTCACTGCTTAAGATTTGCATGTTAATAACTTCAGACAAGTAAATGTCACTCATACAGAAATTCTGTGCATAGGAATGGCATAAGTAGGAGAAACAAGATTTCATGTTGATGTACAGGCAGAGCATGATGTGATCAAAAGGATTTTGAGAAAATGAACAACTTTATGTACCTTGGCCAGTGCACAGGCACACAGCGAGTGTGGGCTAGTCCCTGAGTAGGCTGTATAAACAAACTGTCCCTTTCTCATTCCTGACCTGTATTCTCCTTTTCCCCGTGTTTTCCATGGTGGATTAAAGGCAGCAATATTGTAATGCATATGGAGCCTACTGACTACGCAAAATTCTAACACAAGTAATAACTTGCCCCAACCATTTTGGATAAAATTGGTTACTTCTGGTTAATTAGCTGGGTTTTTTTCTGTGCAGATATTTCATATTAGATGTTGGAATCGGTGGAAGAGTAAGTGCATTTCAGACCTGAGGGCACCCTCAGAGTGTTTCTACCTCTGTAGTCCCTCTCCAGACACAGAAGGTTGGCAGCCACCTGGGAGTGCTCCTGCCCCAGGAATCAGCGAGGGCTGAGAGACAGCGCTTACTGAAAGGGGTGGGAGCAAATGAAGGGTCAGTCTGCAATTGCATTTATACCCCATCTTGGTCATGTAGTGCTATTTATCAATATGCAGGACAGATGATCTAGCTTGTCTCTGCTGCCAACAAAAGATCTAAAATTAGGATTAATATTCACGTTTTACTCTTGATTCTTCTCTGCTTGGATTGAGAACTGTTTCTGTACACTCTCCCTTCTTGTTCCTGAGACTCTCCAGCCAGTGATATAAGGATGCAGTCAAATGTGCATGAATATAGCAGAATTTAACTCACAGCAGAGACACAGTTAATTAAATGAGCATTTTGCACAGGGCTGATATGTCTCTGGGCAGCCTGAGTTCATTACAGTTATGTAAGTTTTCTTAAAAACATAATTAAAATTGGAATTATATTCCCTCAAGTATACTGCAATATCTGACTTTGAGCTGCAGCAAGCAAAGCTTTGCTTGACCTGCTGTTTCTGTCCCTTTGCTGCCATGAATTTGGCACAGTATCCCAGGGAGTGTGATCAAAACAAGCAGTGATAATGGCCTGATCTGCCCAAATGCTGAGGCAGGTTCTGACCACGGTATTTTGTAAATCTCTCCTGTAGATAACACATGGAAGTGCACAGGCCATTAGTGGCAACACAAAGGGTTCCTCACTTCAGGAGTGAAATCAGGAATGTAGTGTGGAATTTGAGAGAGCAGAGTTACAGGAATCCAAAGGGAAGAGCACCCTGAAATGAGGAAATTGACCTGGTTCTCTGAAGTTTAGCCATGAAAGTAGCTCAAGAGCATTGCTGAATCGGATGTCTGTTTATTCATGACCACACCACCAACCATGGATAGATGTATACATAATAGAAATAAACTGATTTAACTGAATACATTCAATTCACAATGATTACGCAGAAATAGTTTCATTTTCAAGGCTGGATATTTAGGAAGTGGTATATGTCCAACCATTTCTCTTCAGTGAGAGAGAACCCACACATCAGAACTCTGATACGGGTCTGGCCTTCCCTGGGGAATTCAGATCTAGGACTAGGTCTGAGACCAGCTTCTAATTTTAATTACTGCTACCAATTAAAAATTTCTCCCACAATGCAGATGAAATCCACCACTGTAAATCAGAAGCAGCAGGACTCTTTAAAGCTTACACAGAAATAGGCTTTATGCTGACCTCTGCACAGCATAAGCCTCTTGCTGGGCCGTCTCCACAGGAATGAATTGTATCCAGAAAGCACAGCGGAAGAGATTCAGATTAGTATTCTACATAAGGCTTTTAATATTGGGTAGCATAAAGGTCAAGTAAATAGTCTAAAAATAACTAAGCATTAATGCTATGAAGACCCTGTGCAGAACTTGTCTCTTTGGTGCTGATCTTACAACAAACAGTTTTCACCTTTTGTGATCATATTCTGAGTTACTAAACCTAATCACTGAGGAGTTGGTTTCTTGCTGTTCAATAGTGGCTCCATAAAATTTAGTAAGTTATTATAAACTGTTTCAATTGGCATTTAGCCAATTTGGGTATTGTTTTAAATGTTTAGACAAGCCATTCTTAAGACGTGAGTGCTGCTCTTGGCCATTAATTCAGCACTGAACCCATTAACTAGCTATGCATGTACTTTTGTATCAATATCTCAACTATTTTCAGTTAATTAGGCAACATGATTAAGATCATATGACTTGAATTAACAGGTCAGTGCATTATCTCATTACGACTGCATCTAGGAGATAACTTGATCCAAAAGCTATACGAAAATAACGATATAGCCTTCCCATACTCAAGATAGCAATTTTGAATGTGATCAGCCCAATGTTTCATGGAAAGACTTCAATTTTGAACTTCTATACAGAATTTCTGCTTTGAAAGGTGAATTTCTAATTGAGGCATAGGGGTTTCATACACTTGCTGGTCCCAACCACCATTTGCATAAAAACCGCACAACAAAATGACAGAGAAAGTTCTTCACTTCTTATGCCATATTGGTCAATTCATATTTGGCATGCGCTTCATTTTCTGCTCCTGACTGAGGATCCGAGTGATGAATTTCAATAAAAATGACATAGATCATGGCTCCAAGTACACCTCCCAGCAGAGGTGCAACTATAGGAACCCACCACCAATTATTACCAGCCCTGTAAGACAAAAAGAACAAGAATTAGTGTTACTTGCTACTCTAGTGAACTCTCATTTCTGTAAATGGGTGACAACCCTGTCTGCCCTACCCAGGCTGGTTCTGATTGAAATGCTAAATAACAAGCACCAGGCATGTTGGTCTGTGTGCTGTACTTGCATTTTAGAAAATAAGGCCTTTTTACTGCATGTCTATTTGGGGACAGAGGATGATTTCTCCCTTATGAAAAGCAGGTTTCACTGCCTTACAGTGAAATGAACAGGGACATATTTATGGCCCAGCAATCTTGACTTGCGCTGTGCCCAGGTGCTTGTGAAGAGATTTTCAGGATGTTACAAAAAAGGATTATTTCATCTGCACGGAAACTTGCAAATTCACACCTGCAATAGTATATATCCTCTTCCTCTTGACAAATGTAATACACTGGATTTTGAGTATATTTACCTTAAGCAATATAATAAAACACCGTGACTGTGAAGCTGATTATCCTTGACTAGAGTGGTCAAGATTCAAATTTCATGATGTAGTATCTTCTCTCTGTGTTTAAAATGTGGTGTCTTTCAGCAAGAGGCAAATGAATGCTTAGAAGTTTTATATACCTAAAACTTATCTTAGAATTTTTGTATTCAGTAAGAAAGTCCAGCATACCAACTCCATGGAAATGTTTACATCTGCACAATTACTAGGATTTAATTTTAAATATATAGATTTACAGGCATGTTTAAAGTTAAAGTCCACCACTGAACTGTATAAAACAATAAATATCAACGTCTTTATGCAGGAAAATTGGGCTGGTAGAATTGCTCTCCTTTTCCTGGAGGTCCACATTCAGACAGTAAATAATGGAGTATCCATTTCAGAGCACAGTCTCTTAACTGTACTGATGCATTAAGGTGTTTTGATTTGATTACATGCTGTATTAATTGAATATGTGAGTCTCTAGTGAAAATCCAGCTACTTCAATTCCATGCATATTGAAAACAGAGAATTTTTTTCCCCCCAGAAATACAAAGGGACAAATCAATTTATGAAAGAAACTTTACAGGAAGCTGCAGGGGGATTTTTAAACTTTAGGGATAATTATTCAGCACTCAGTTGTATAGATTTATGCAGAAGTGAATTTCTGTTTGTCGTGATGCAGGAATAGAACTGGGAAAATACTGGTGCCCTGTTGATGATACTCCTACTGCTTGTTCAGAAATGCTTTGGATATGCATGTTTTACCTTTGGAATTATTTATATTTTTCCCTGAGGATATAAAATAACTTCTGATCCTGTTTTACTGAGTTTATGAATATGTTTGTTGTTGAATCATGAATGGCTGTTGAGCACTTGAATTTCTGGAACAAGCTCGGACTAAGGTTTTATTGGATGAATCAGCAGAACAAAAGCTATATCGAGTACTTGCATGTATTCTTCTGTGTGATGTGTGTATACACAGGTGTGTAATGAAGATGTTTTTTGGCAGGTTTCTCTCTGTTCTAGGAACTGGCATGTGCCTTGTCAGCTCCTGCGTGACCTTCTCCAAATCGTGGCCTGTATTTGCAGCAGCTGCTGTCAGCTGTGCTTTGGACACCCTGTGCTGAGATGGTGGGTGTAAAGCCTTTGTAGGGGGTGCTGCCAAAACTGCGATGAGATCAGGACACTGCCGAGTTAGGAGTTTCCAGAACAGTCAGTGCTCTGTCATTGGCACATGACAAGAACTCTCTGTGACGGGCACAGATCACCAGAGGACCCTTAGCGCCCTTAGCCCCTGGCTGTAAGCCAGTGCACAGCTTTGCTGCCGGCTTCGGAGGGAACACCCAGCCCCGCCTCCGCCAGCCCCAGGTGCTCTGGGCGCTGGGCGAGCGCTGATGTGCGGGAGGAGGCATCGCACGGGCCTGGCCAGCAGAACTGTGCCCAGCTGCGGAAATTCCCAGGAAACGGTGTCTGAGGTACATGGACTGGGAACTGCGACCCATTTAAACTTGCAGATACACCTTTCACGAGCCAGCTGCTGCGGGGAAGGGAGATACCGCTGTTCGTGAGGTAATCCGGGCTGCACTCCAGGAAGAATGCTAAACACTTCTGAGGCCGCTTTGCCATCCCAATCCCTGTGCAGACAAGAAATGCGTCTCCTGACTTTTCCCGAAGTGCAGTTTAGTTTAGCGCTGCCGCCTTGTCCCCGGCGGCGGAGCCGGCGGCCACGAGGTGTCAGCGTTACCGCGCCGAGCCCGCTGCGCTGCCGCTCGCTCCGCGCCGAGCGGCGAGAGAGCCCGTGCCGGGCTGAGGTGTCCCGGAGCTACCTTCAAATGCTGGCATGGAATCCTGCTCTGGAGAGCCCGACCCCTCTCTCTCTCTCTTTTATTGCTGTTCCATGCTCGTTTGTGCTTGTCAAAATCCAGTCTGCTATTTGGACTCCACGCTCTGGCTGTTTTCTCACTACAGACAATTTTGCTCCCCAAAATTTTCTTAAGCTCATCAAAATATTAAGCATGGTCTTAAGAAAGACTCCTGATTTTCTTATGAGAGCCTTTAACCAAAACAAACCATTTGCATGGGCTAGGGAAACCACACCATAGCTTGTGTCTTCTGGCTTGGTTTTGGGGAAAATGCTCCTTCAGGTGTCTTTGTAAAAAATGTAGTAACAGCAACATTTAGAAAACCCCTGCTCAAATGCATTCCAATCCTCTGGACAATTCCCAGCAGAAGGGCTCTCCTCCACTCTACTTGTAGTTCCCTGCCTGAGAACATGATAAAGCCGGGTTTTACTGAACATGCAAGCACGAAGAAGAGTAAGAGGGGATTTCTCCGCTGTGAACTAATTATCTCAACGTTTAGAGCATTTGCTTGGGAACAGCGTAGAAAGTCTTGCTATGGTGTATCTGATCTATTCTAAAGTGAGGCTTTCCCCGTGGTCCCTGGCTGTTCTGTAGGCAACACTTGAACACTCGCTGACATGGACAGAGGGTGACTCAGTTCCTTGGGAGATGCTTCCATCCTCCCACCAAAGAACGCTCAGTGTCTCCTCAGTATTTCCTACTGCTCGGTTTGTGCAGCACTCCCCTCATGTCACTGTGGAGGTTTCATGCTCAGGTTCCAGTTCCTGAACATGTCTTTGCTAGAGAGCTTAAGCACATGTCTCAAGGTTGTGAATTCCATTAAATGAAGATATCCAAGGTTTATCCGTCAACTGTTGCTGCACCGCTTTAAGTTGCTCAGGCACAGCAGAGCATCAGGCAATTTAGGATCCTAACTACAATCATTCAGGCTTTTCCCATGACTCTTCCAGCTACCTAACAAGGCTCAAGTTCTTCCGAAGTCTCACCTGGATCTGTGCAGTAAATAAATATGAACATATTCCTGTTGTATCATTCCCTTGAACTTGGTTATAGCTGTAGCCTTTTAACTGAAGGCAGGGAGGAAGACTTCTTCCTTGATTTTTCACATCCCTAAGATTGTTGTAAATTTGTTCTGCCAAGGATCAGAGATCTTGTATCTTACTTTTTTATGTTCACATTTTAAAATTTCTTAGCAAGGTCTTTAGAGTGGGACTGCTTTCCCTCTCTTATATAAATCCTTAAACTACACTAGGAAAGAGTCCATATTGGTGTAGATGTAGAGTTTTCCTGAAGTTTTTCTAATGTAAATGAGTACGACCACACTTTTGGAGAGAAGGGGCGTTCACAGGTATTCTGTGACTAGATCACAGTACAATCAGGCTTCCAAACCCTTTCAGTAATGTAATAGCCAACTTCGTAATGTATTACCTATTATTTATACCATGGCTAATACCACAGTAACCAACTACTTGCAATTACAAAGGTACGAGAGAGGAGAATCTTGAGTGTGGGATGTCACTGTCTGTCCTTGTTTTTTAAAAAGTGCAGTCCCATGGTGCAGTGCTAAGAGCTACTGGGGAGGAAAAGTTTGGAGGTAAGCAGACCGGTGACCTGACCTCCCAGCAGCGGCTCACCAGCGCTGCGTTACATTCAGCCTTGGCTCTGGCCCGTGCTGTGCCTGTTTCAGCTATGCCATGCCTGGCTTTCTTTGTATGAAAAAAGCTTTGCTACTCCTTTCCTCAAATAAGGTACATGATTTGTGTAAACAGAAATCATACTGAATAAATAGAGATTATTTGTGCTTCTTGAAGTATCTAAAATAAAATCTCTATTAACCAGAGCTCTCCAGTGGCCTACAGTACTGGGGATTCCTACTTGTAAATAACTGGGAAAACAAACAATACAGAAATAAACCAAAATATCTGCTTCCCGATGACGTATTACTCTTACTTAGATATCCCAGAGTGCCTCTTACCCTGGATACGTGTAAGCTGTGGATTTGATGTGCAATTAATTAGCTGTGCATTGGGCCAGCCAAGAACATGTGCCTGCGCACACAGAGATTTGAGAGGGCTCTGAAATGTGGGAAAATGAAGGGAGCTTTTTCACGCACTCCTTCACTCCCAGCCAGGAAGTCAGGCTTTTAGACTGTTGTATATTTCTGCAATAACTCAGAAGTAATAATAGGCTGATATGTCTCTGCTTTTTACAGCACCCAATAAATATTTCCACCTAATTCTCTCCTGATTTAATTTTTTTTTTTTTCTGAAAGCTGCAGGACACAAGAAGAAAGCACTCATATTTTCAGTGACCTCTAAGAATCTCTAATATTTTGGGAAAGGTCTGCTTGAAACAATGATTGATATTAGAGATTATGCATGTTTGATTTGCCCTAGGAGCAGGAAATCCTTTTTAAAGCCCAGTTCCTAGAGGATATCTGGCTTAAAGTGCATGAATAACTGCTTCTGGTATGCAAAGAATTACCTGTATGTATATAAAGTATGACTTGGTACCATGTTGAATCAGGATCTTACTTTACTAGAAACAATTTTAGCCAGGAGCATTTGACTTCATCTCCAGGCATACTTACGTGAATACTTCCATCCCCCATCCTGCAACGGCTGTGAAGAGCCTTGGGCCAAGATCCCTGGCTGGGTTCATGGCACAGCCACTGTTCATTCCCAAGGAGCAAGTAAGAACAATTATGAGAAGTCCTACTGCAATTGGCTCCAGGCCCTTGGGTACGCTGTTATTTTTGGTGTCAAAAATAGCAAATATAGCCAGAAGAAGAACAGCTGTTGACATCACCTGGCCAAGGCAAAGAAAAAAATATTGAATAAATATGTGTGGATTCTTTCCAGTAATGAAAAGAGGGGCTATGGCAGCTCTGTGGATTGGAGTGGCTTAGAGCTGGTATTTAGCTTTATCCCACTATACAGAATAGCAAAATTTGGAACTCAGTGCCTCTCTACTTCACAGTAATGAGAAGCTTTGATATCTGTGCTGAAAGACAAAGACAAGAAATGTGCTGAGAACATTTGGAAAAAAAAAAATCTGCAATAACTGGGTGTGGAAAGAACAGAGGATTTAAAAGGCGTCTGCTATGTGAGGTCTAATGCTTTGTTTCCACATTTTTTTTCCTGTCAATTTATACTTCTATTAACTCAATTTTTGGTAGTTCTGCTGCTATAGCAATGCAATCAGTTTCATAGATATAGAAGTGTTTTATGTGACTGTAGTTTATGCTGATAAATTAGACTAGATATGCATCCCTTTATCCAGGTACTGCATAACATCAGAAGAAAAAGTGAAATCTACAAAGTCAAAATTGAGCAACTAAAATTAGGAGGTACCCAAATTAGGGTTGCATGTATAACTGTACCATGAACTCTGCATTGCATATGCTAACTGAGCTGATGAAGGAAATTTTCTTGGAATTACTTCAATGCAAGTACAGCTCTGCTTAAATCAAATGCTTTGTCGATGTTGATTTTGCTAATAATTAACTTCATGGGAAAACATTCAATTTTTATACTGATTTGAAGAAGCTTAAGTTTGAGGGGTTTAAAAATTACTTGCTTTTTGTCTGCTTTTAAGCTTGTTTTAAAACATACATATGTAAAAAATATCTTAGGGAAAAAATCTATTGACTGATCCAAAGATCAGAACTGTCTTTCTTACAAAACTTCAAAATAATGTTCAGGTTTTTTTGAAGCCAGGTTGCACAATCTTTTACGTAATGAATTCCTGTGTTCAGGCCATCCCTTGTTTTTCATACCTCACTTATGTGGTATTTATTTCATGTATTCCTGAAGAAGATGGGTAAGTTGATTAGAAGTAGATAAAAGATACAAAACTTCATTTTTTTTTGCTGTTGCATAAGTGGAATTAAAGGATACTGATTAGAAATGAAGTTGGAATGTTTTCAGATTCAGCCATTTGAAAAATAAATACTTCAGATCTATCTGCAAAAAGGAGGTTAGAGAGGAGGCTTGTGGAAGCAGAAAACTCAGTTGTTCAGGGTGTGTTAAACTGTCTGCTTAAGCATTATTTAAGGAATAATAGGTCCACAAAATGGGCTGGATTTTGATGTAAATGGACATGACTCTGTTGAGATTTATGGAGAAACATTGATTTATGCTGAGGAAAACCTCTTACATATATTGCTTTAAAGACATGTTGAGTGCAACAATTAAGATGATGTATGTGAAAAGAACAACTTGAAATTATTTTGCTTGTAAAATATAAATAAAATGTAACCCCCTGCAAATAGCATTGCATTCTGATTGTATTGTACAAGAGGATGTCTGGCTGAAATGGTGAGATTTGGCACACTCATTATATCTATGTGTTTTTTTACTGTTTGGTTTTACAGTTTTTTTAATGTTTAATTTGTAGAATTAAGACAGCAGTGCACTTACCTGATCTGCAAATCCATTTACGAGGGACAGATAGGGAGCTGGATATGTTGCAAAGATTTGTGCTGTTGCATTAGGTCCTGTGACTTCAAGTTTTCCATCGCTATACTCCATAAAGGCATCTATAGAAAACAGTCAGTAACTGCTTGCACTTCTCCATAAACTTTTTTAGGTGTTCTAGGACTAGAACATACATGATAGGTTTGTGCACTTCACGTTCTCAACTGAAACTGATCTTTAAGGTCCCTTCCAACCCAAACTATTCTGTGATTCCCTGATGTTTTTTTCTGGGAGTGCAGAGAATTTTAGTTGATCACTTTCATCAGGCTCTCATTTGGACTGTCAGAGAATCCTAACTATTAGGGGGAAGAAAAAAAGGATGAGCTCCTATGTCTGTTTTTCTACTAGTAAGTTTTCAGTGAACCTCAAAGAGTACATGACAGTCCTGCAAGCTGCAAGAAGTAAAAACTACATAAGACGTTTGGAAATTAATTAGAGCAATTAATTAGAGACTTGAGCAGAGAGAGGAATATGAGAAAATCCTGCACTCCTGAGTATGAGGAAGATGTCCCTAACCTTGATCTAAGCTTCCTACTTTGTCTCTCTACCCTACTGCTGCCCTTTTGGGAGAATATAGTGACTCCCCTCTCAACCCCATGTACATATTGACACACAGCTGCATCCTGGCCACAGCCCTAATTCTGGCTGTCAGGCTTGAGGAGGACTTAAATTCAGACAGAAATCCTGTTCCAGAATTCCAGTTTCTAATTCTAAATTCTAACACTAACCTTAAAAAAAGCAAACAACAGCCTGCCCCCCCTCCACCCCCCACAAACAAAAATAATACACCAAGCACAAAAGAGTTATCATGGTTCCTAAATATTTTCCTCTTCAGGATTACTGTGGGTACTGAGCACTGAGCTGACATATGAGGGGCATTTCCATTTTTGTTCTTCCTCTGTTGCACCTAGACCCAGCATTGCCTGCAGACATAATGCCCATAGGAGAGAGACATTGGAGGAGATGGGCTGGGCCAGTAGAAGAAGAGTTTTGGAGTAGGAGGTTGAGGCAACTGATTCAACTGAATGGATTAAGTCAATCTGTTACTGTTTTTTCCTTTTGTGGCACACTGTGTAAAAAACCCTGTGTATCAAGGATGGGGTAATTTTTTTCCTTCTCCCTGTTGAATATGTGGCCCCTTTATCACTGTACCTGTAGTTCATTGCCTTGGAGAGCCACCTCTCTAGGGTGGTCTGAAGTTTGGTCAGGAGGGACTTGAGTCATATCCTGTACACTCAATGAACGATGTTGGTGATTCTTGCCTACAGGCACTTGTAGCAGGTCTTTAATGTTTCTAATTTGCTTGGAAGATGGATAGCCCTATATCCTGGCTATTAAGTAATTTAAAATCCTTACTGAGAAATACATTATCTCAGAGTATCTGATTTCCCATGAATAATTTGTCTAAATATCAGAACATTTCCTGGAGTATTAAGTGTTTCAGTAAATTTGTAGGGTACCTGGAATATTCAAGCCATTGTTTTCCCCTTCAAACTCTTTATGCTTCTTCCTTTCTTCTTTTATGGCTTTAGCTTCATTCCTGCCATTAGCCCTGTATGAACAAGAGTCCTCTGCCTGCTTGACATTCATTGAAAAATTGGGGCCTTAGAGACTGCCTGACCTCTAGTTTGTCCTGTGAGCATGTCTAAGGTGTACTCACTGTAATAAATCCCAAAGACAGCCGCTGCTCCAACGAATGCTCCCAGGAGTTGTGCTAATATGTAAATTGGTAATTTGGTCCATTTTAATCTTCCAGTCACGCACATGGCTAATGAAACAGCTGGGTTTATGTGACCACCTGAAAAATAAATCACAAATTAAGTCATATGGGTGACTCAGATACATGAGAATAGGTGAAGGATTTGTAAAAATGTGGGCACTTTTGAACACAAGAATAGTACATGCTTTTCTCGATGTTATTTTGCAGTTAGATGCTGACTGCAATTAAACTAAAACAAGTTGGATGAAATCAGAGGAGGGAGGGCGAAAGCCACCAAGATCCATCTTTACTCTTGATGCTTGTGGACTGTGCTATTTATCAAACTGTTGCCCTGCAGTATGTAACTTATAGACAACTTTTCCAGAAAAATAGTACATCTTCCCCATTGGTTGTGATGGGAGGGTCCCTTATTCTGCACATATTCTCTGTCTTTGAGGCCATTGGCTTTTTATTTTTAGGGGAGGACTAGGGCAGAAGAACATTCCTTCAGTCTCCCAAGTACATATTATGATTAAGGACTGTTACTGGCTTGAGCATATATCTTGAGACAGTTCTGGAATGCCCTGGCTATAAGTCATGTTTGTGTCCCTGTCTTCAACCTGGGGTTCCTTAGTTTTCATGGAAACAAAAATAAAATAATGTTGGGGTTGTTCAGCTTCATGTTGGCTGTTGGTGAGCTATGCCTGGATGGGATCTGGAGGCAGCAGTCCATAGTCCTTCACCAGGTTTTTATCTACTTCTTGTGCTTCCCAAAAAGGTCCATGATAAGGAAACTGATAAAGTAGCTGTGCTGAAACAAAGTTCAGTTTCCTGTGAAATTTCCTTCCTTTTTATTCAGGAGTAGCTACACCTGAACTCATGCATGAAAAGGATTTCAGTAACATTGGAGTTCTTTGTGACATTTAGTTTCTAAAATACATTTATTATGTCACATGGTAGTCTCTTCCCTCCACATCTTCTGTCAACAAAAAAGGTGTTGTATGCTCTTGGAAAATTTCATTGTTTACAGATACATGGTTGCTTCTTAAGAAACACAAATTGCCAAATAAATGAACAGATGGAAAGGTATTTCTTTGTTATAAATACCGCAACCCACAAATTTTGCAAGGACATAGGATCCTTTGCTTATCTTCCAGATAAAGTCTCATTTCAGTCTGTATGAATATCAGAAAAAAATAGCACTTGGCTTTGGTAAAATAACTGGAAGAGCATGTCCTTTATCTGTCAAAGGTTAGTGATGGAGAAAGGGCCTTTATGTACAGTTTCTGTGTTTGTTTACACTTCAGGTCAGTGAGTCATTATCTTATGAAATCCAGGCACCTTTGATACATAATGAACTGACAAACACAGATAACAAGCTAGATAAAACCTTCTTTGTATCATTTCCCAAACTCTGACCTAGTAGCACCAGTCTTGAATTAAATGTTGAATTCCTCACTGTGTTTCAAATTCTTCAGCACAGAACAAATAGATAGATGGCACCTAGTTTAACAGCCCTTCATGTGAATTTTGATTAATTGTTGTCTTGTCTTTTATTCCTTACTCTGGTTGGAATTAATAATTTTCCTTTCTTTCAACACTTGATTTTGTTCCCCACCTGTATATAATCCAGGGTGGCTATGATGGCCAGGACAAGTCATAATAATATTACAGATGGCTGAATAACATTAAATTTGGAAAGGAAAAGTTTAATGGAAGGTTCTCCTGCTGACATAGGGGAGTTACAAGATTCTTGTTTCTTGTGCCACTGTTTTTTTAAAAAAAGGCCACTGTGGACAGCATGTTCCCCATTCTTTTGTAGCTGCAGTGATCATAGTCATGAGTTTGAAATGCTAAATTGGATAAAATAGTGGGAAATTATCTAGATATTGAAGAAAACTGGATGGAGGAAAATTAAAAAGGGGAAT
>VYZQ01014609.1:22226-37954 GCA_013400655.1 Mystacornis crossleyi | reverse complement strand
TTAAGGAAATTTTGTTTAGAGGTCATCTGTCAGTCATTTCGAGTTCCTTCTGGAGATTCACGTTTGCCAAGATTGACATTTTGTTGCGAAATTCGGTGGCAGAGAGGCATAAAAAATAGCATGGGATGTCTCTCCTGACTGTCCCAAGTGTGCAAAAACTTGGAGATAGGAAGAGAGACAGCATTTCTTGCAGTCACTTTGACCACTGTCTTTCTATTACGGCTGTTGATCTTTATCTTTTCCTTTCTGTGAGAGGAATTCGGCAATAGCTGTGTTTAAAACTTGTTNGCAATTTCCTGTGCATCAGTTTCTTCACGTTGTTTTGTGTCCTACTGCTCAGCACCATGGAGCAGAGCCTGGTCTATTGTGGTGACACCCTCCCTTAAGGTACTGAGAGACATTGATGAGGTCCCCTCTCAGTCATCTCTTCTCGAGGCTGAATGGGCCCAACTCTCTGTCTTTCCTCATAAGAGAGACGCTCCAGTCTCATCATCATCTNGCCTTTGAAACAAAAGCTACTATAAAAAGGAATCGGAATGAAACAATTTGCATAGCAATAGCAGCCCAGTTTTGGTATATATGCTAAAACAAATGGAAATCTGCAGGGGGAGAAAATACCCCAAATCTAGAACAGATAAACAAATCCAAAGTAAATCATGAGAGGATTTTCCACAATTTCATGTCCAAGTCTGCTAAAGTATTAGTGCTGTTCTACTTTAATATTATTTCAGTATTTTGGCTTATCTAGTGGTGTAAGAGCAAGGGTAGACTGAGATTGCTTTTTTTTTAATTTTTTTTTTTTTTTTTTTTGCCATTTAAAATGAGCAAATCTGGTTTTATACCACAATGTGCAGCTTAATCTTGGAGGACTTGGAGCTGAAATAAATCCGGCCCTTCTTGTAGACAGAACACATTTGCTAACCCAGGGCCTGGCTGGTTAGCCAGGACTGCTGACCACCAAATCACACCTCAGAAGTGATGAGGGTCTCTTAGTGAGTAACTGACTAGTATTTTGGTGAAAATATTGCTGCATCGTCTTTTATTCATTGTTCTCATTAGCATGGCTAACTTCATGTGATTTTTTTTTTTTAATTGTTACTGAATCTTAAATTTTTTGAAGCTTTGCTGTTTTTTGCTAACTAGGGAAATCTTTCTACCCTTCAGGGATTAAGGGTTTTTTTAAGTCATGGTAAATATTTCAAATCACTTTTCACTTGTGATGCAACCTGTTTTTTTCATGCTGATATAAGGATTTTTTAAAAAGACAAGTTTTTATGAACAAAATAATTCTATCTTTCAGAGTTCTGATTTCAAGGCAGAAAGTCAAGTCTTGTCCAGCAGACCTTGAAAAAGCTGTCTGATTTTTTTCTGTTTCCAGTGGGTGGTAGACCCATATACATTAGAAAATAAATCAGGTCACCTCTAGCTCAGCAGCATGCTTCACATGTCCTGCTGTAGCTTCTAGTTCAGCAGTAAATCTGAAATGCTACTAGGAAGTATCTAATGACTTGTCCCCAATCCAGACATTTGTAAGATGGAATCCCCAAAGTATAAAGGTCATTCTGACTAAAAAAGTTACTCAGAAAATTCTGTTTCTTTTACTTATACTGATGACTCAGTTTTTATTTGTCTAGGTATTTCTGTCTCCATATGTATACAGATGTATAAATACATATTTAGTATGTGCATGCAGTAAATTTTCATGAATTTTAACATTTATTATTCACTTTAGAACTTCCTGCCTTGAAAATGTTTCTAAGGTTTCTTCATAAGCAAGTAACCTTAAATATTTAAAAGATTAGGTTCTAGAAGTTATCACAGGCATCTTGCTTTTGTAGTTTTCACTTCTTCCTTTCTGTTTAGTTGGAATTCACCAGAGCTGCTTTTGCTGTTTCTTCTCCGCCTTTGATATACTCTCACGTACATCATTGTAATCTCATAGTAGTTTCCTCTATAAAAAGACTTGAGACTAATAAAAAATCTGCACAACAGTGTAGCATATGTCATCAGTTCAGGTTTTTCACTACTAACTGGCTGACCAGTCTGACTTAATCTTGAAAATCTTGACTTTGATTAAGTACTGAGCTTTTGAACTTGGAAGAATGCTTAGTTTGAAAAAGTATGACCACGTATCAGGTCTTCTCTTGCTTCCCAGAAAAGAAGTAAATTTTATGAAGTATATATACTGTCAAGACTTGGTAGTACTTTGCAGCAAGCCTGACTTAAATTTTAAATAGATACTTCCATCAGAATATTTAAGAACAATTAAAAAAGGAAAATAAAAGAATAATTTGCCTTTAATACTGGCTGGACTTGGAAGAAGTTAGAATTTTCCCATTTTGTTGAATTAGTGAACTTTAACTGCTTTCAGTAGATTGCTTCTAGCTGTAGATGTGCTAGCAGCTAAAAAAGCTCTCTTGCTGTGCATAAGGAAATGCAGATATATTTAATTTTTCAGTATTAATATCACAACTCCCTCAGTGTTTGACTTGGGTGAATAATGTCCTGCCACCATCGACAAGGACTAACTGCAACCTATCTTCTGACTACCTATTGTATACTCAAAGCACAGAGTGTTCTTAGCAGTGCCGTGTAAATTAATGCTGCAATTGCATATTCCAGATGCATGATCAAGACACGTTTTTTGAGTAGTGAGCAAAATGATGAGCAGCAGATGCACCTTCATCCAGGCCCAGATGCTGTTCTGACTCTGTCTGACATGGCCTGAGATCTCCACGGAAAAGCAGATGATGTTGTTGGAAAGAGGGAAGTTATATCCTAATCTGTGTTGGAAAAATTCACCCTGCTTTCAGCCAGAATGGGTTGCAACTGTCCAGCTCTAGATGAATTGCAGATTTGCATCAATAAAAAATTAATGACTTGCAGCTCAGTCTAAATTAAATATTTAAGCTTCTCCATTGTGCCCCAACTTTACTGTTGCAGGAAGAACTCCAGTGTTCAAAGTTTGTTGTTCGTATTGGGCAGGACCTCTTAGAAAATACTCAGTTTTTATGTAAAGTGATTTAATTGCCTTATAGGTTTCAGAATTAAAAGCCTTACTCAATTAGCTATTTTCTAATTCTGTAATGTGCACCAGAGCTGAGACAACTACAGTTTTGCTAAAAATAAATAATCCTTCACAATTTCAGCTGGACAGTATCTGGTAGTCCTACTTTTGTAATCATGAGCCTTGCTAAGAGCAAAATATTTTTGCAGTAAACTGCTTCTCCTCATGTTATCATCTGCCAATAGCAAGAAAGATAATTTGTACATACTTCTTGATGCACAAATTAGATTCTTTGTTAGCTTAGGATAAATGACAGGTTTGGTGTATTTAGCAAATAAACCAACTAGCTGAACATGCTTTTGCAGGTGTTTTACTTTTGTCCTCACTAGAAGTTTATGTAGTGACACGCAATTAACATTTCTTGTAACTTTAAAGGTAAGAGAGCTTATGTCTGTAGTGTTACTGAACTGTTAGCACTACTGTCCATTTCTTGTTCTGTAGCCAAAAGAAGGAGATGATTTGAAATGAAAGAAACAAGTGATACCTATCCACCAAAGCCTTCGCTGTATGGACAATATATATACATCGGGTTATTTAAAGGAAGATGTAGCTCAGTAAGATCTGGAAATAGTCTTGGTGATCTTGGTTTTGAGGTGTATCACTTATAACCTATTGTGTTCAGTGAAGAGGGAATATTTGTGTTAGCCATTGCTTGGCTATGGGGGACTGCTCAGAACATAACCAACTCTGGTAAGGAAAACAGACAAGAGACCATAAGANGGGTTATTTAAAGGAAGATGTAGCTCAGTAAGATCTGGAAATAGTCTTGGTGATCTTGGTTTTGAGGTGTATCACTTATAACCTATTGTGTTCAGTGAGTATTTAATGTACTTTTTTCTGGCAGAAAGCACTTGGAAGCTTGTAGGAAGAAGCTCAATCTTAAAGCAAATTACATTTTTTTAAAGTAAAATGTGAAGTATTCTTTAGGTTTTAAGAATAGAGAGAGAGGCATTTGAATGCAAAATACGTTTGACGTATTTTGTAATCAGGTTCATTTGGGAAAGATGCATCTTGAGTAACTTAAAATTGTGGTATCGGGTTACTAAATGTCTGACTTTTTTTCTGACCTTTGCTTTGGTTTCCATAGTTATGCATATTTACTGTTGCAGTTCCATATGGGACAGCTGTAAACTGCAGTGTATAAGAACATCTGGTTATGCAAACCATTGCCGATGGAGGGAGAGGGATGGAAGTAAATTTCATGTATTAAAAGACTTCTGCCTTGAACAAAAACTTTGCATGTGGAGTTCAAGTATAGGATGAATTTTGTTTCTTTTTTTTTTCCTAACTTGAAACATTTTCTGAAATAACATGTGGTTCTCATTGTATAGTTCTCCAAGTGTTTTATTTGTTCTTTAATGTACATGGCTACCTAAAAATCGAGAAACAAAATGCTTATCATCTCCTTAATCCCATTTTTAAGACTACATTTTTTCTGGAGAAGAGAAGAGTAGAAAGGGCTTGGAGAATGCCAGATTGCTGAACTCCTGACCGTGTGATCCTGGGATCTGTAAATCAAACCTGTCTGTTAAAAGCAAAGTGCTTTGGACTATATGAATATCAAAGTATTACTGTGGAGTCATGAAATAATCATGTAGGTGGAGAACAGCAATCAGGTTTTACCTTGATTAGCTCCAAGGGAAACGCTTTTGCACTCTAGGCAGTGATTAGTGTGTCTCCTGGAAGCACAGTGGCACTTGCTTCAGATGTGAACCACTAATAATTGGATCTTTTTTAGTGGGAATTATTGCAGGTTTCATAAAGTGGTAACAAGCTGTATGTACATTTTGCTCAGATGTCTGTGTCTTCCCAGCTGAATGACTGTAAGGAACCTTTAATTTGAAACAGGCTGCCTAGTACTTAAGAGAAGGCTGCATTTGATATATTCATTAGAATTATGTACGTATTTGATATTTATGTATTACTCAGGATATTCTTTACTGTGGTAACCAAGGGCGGTGGTTTTTTAAGTTTGGTTTGTTGTAAGACTCTTCTGGAAGCTCTTTATCAGCTTAAGGGTGGTATAATTAAAGTCTTTCATACATTAAAAAATAGTTAAAAATAAAACTCTTATGTTATAAAGCTGACAGACTGTTGCAAAACATGAAGTGCTGCATTGTTGAATATCTAGATGAATGCAGGTAAGTACATCTAAGTGGTGATTCTTGGATTTAAACAAATCTATTCTTGCTCATGTGGAAGAGTAAAGAAGAAAAAAAGGGGTGGCAGGCAGATCTCAAGATTGAAGACTTGAGATGACAATTTTCTCTCTCCCTTTTTTGTCTAAATTGTAGTGTGAGGTGGGAGGCCGTTAAGGAAAAATACATAGTTTTTGTGCAGTCTTCGGGATTACATCTTGTATCATCAACACAGCTGTTACATTGCAATAGTGTGTCATGATTACATTTTACAGGAAGGGAAAAAGAATTAGATCAAGTGATCCTTTAAGCTCCTAAGGGTTTAACATTCTGTTTTAAAACATGTTACAGCTTTAAGTATAAATAAAAATAAATAAAATTTAGGTAAATATAAAGAAATATAACTGATAAAAGAAATAGTTGTTTCATATTTACCTTGTGGTTTTAATGAGTTAGGGGAATATGAGAACCCAAAGTAAAATGTTCACAATTTGCAGAGCATTAAATGTAGGCAGTACAGAAGTTAATCTGGAGTTAGAGAAGCCTGTATGGCACTTCTGGCTTGAGAAAGATGTCTAAGCCCTTCTGGGATTATTGCAACAAACTGGACCAAAAAAAATCGGTGTTATTATTTTATCCTGTAAGTTTTTCTTGTTTTCATGATGCAGTGCCATGTGGTGTATTAAAGGAGACTCTAGTAGGTCTAGAAAAGAAAATGGTGGTGAAGATGAGTATTTGTAGAACCTTTGCTATAGTGAGGCTAAAATAACACTTCCTGTGTTAGCAGTTGTTGGGAGAAGCTTTAATGAGCTGGCATCACCCAAATTAGGATGTCACTCTTTTTGGAAGTTAAGTAGGGAATCAAAGGAAGTATCCCAGGCAAGAAATGAGGTGAAGGAGAGTGCTCTGAAGAGAGGACAGAGGTACACGGAGAAAGAGGAGGCAGTGCAGGGGTGTAAAGGGTATGGTTTCTTCCTGCTGCCACGTGTGTGGAGTTCAGGGAACCTAGGAGTACTGAGAGCTGCAAGTCAAAAAAAAATGCAGAGATTTTATTCATTATATGCTTTTGTTCCAAGGTTTTGATTTTGAGGTACTGATAAATCTACTGGGTTTAAGTGGTTTGGGTTTTGCTAATGAACTTCAAGCCTGTGTTCCTAAAAGCAGACTGGTATGTGGTGCACTCTCAGGTAGACTTGCTGAGCTAGCCAAGAGTAATACCTTGAAGACTGTGGCTCGAATTTTGACTTAGAAACCAGCAAGTTGTAAATGATGTGGAGTTTTCATGCCTGAGGTGAGACCTGCAGAAAGATACTGTGATAGAGCTGTGTTGATAACCAGGTCAGTGCTGAACCATGTAGCACTTGAAGGTTATATTGGTCGGCAGAATTTAGTTATGGTACAGGGAAAGTATGTCAAGCATAGAGCTTAATGGGATGAAAAAGAGAAACAACTGCACAAGGAATCAATCTACCAAAAAACGTGAAATCATCAAAGTGGACTTCTGCATATTATAAAAACAAACCTGCATGTTCTCCTGTGCAATTTAAGTCCTAGTGTTTTGAGTTTCACTCAGTTTCTTTCATGGGTTTCTTCACTGTGAAGGCCAGATAATGTTTTATTGTGACAGTGGTCCTAATAAATGTCAATCTGATGTCAATGATTTGTGTTTAAATAAAATATGAAAAAGAATCTCCTCTGAAATAAACCGTACCCAGTGACTAGGATGTTTAGATTTCTATTGTTAGCGTACAGAAGAAAGCAAAAGGCGGGACAAATTTAATACTTAATTTACTTATAAATCATTCAGCACCACCGGCTCAGTTTTGCTGCTATTAAGATCAGATATTCTTACTTACATTTCTCTAGAGGCAGAGCACAAGCTAAACAGATTTCCTCTGCTCAACTACATGATCTGAACCTAGTCTCATTTAATTTTCCCTTTTTAAGTTTTTTTCTCTCTTTTTGGTCTTAGCCTTCTGTTGGTGCTAGGATACTGAGCTGGCTGAATCTGTTTACTGTTGTTGAAACAGAACATCTCACTTGACTTCCTCCTTCCAGACTTCTGACTGTTGCCCAGCTTCGCTTTTCAGTGGTTCTGATGCACTTTGGACTCTCCACTGAGCCAGTTCGTTCAACTAATGCAGCAAAACCGTTTTGCTTTTGCTGGTTCTAAGCTGTTTGTAAGCTGCTCACCTGTATAAACTAGCTCTATTGGACATGTTGAATACCTTTCAAAGAATTTTGCTGAAATAATTGTATCCCATTTTTTCCTGCATGTTGTAGCTACTTTTGGAGACAGGACATCAAGTATATTTTGTAGAATTTCAGAATTTGCAGTAGTTAAACTGACTTTGAGGGGCTCTGCAGATCACCCAGCACAAGTGGAATTTGCTGTTGAATTGTACTAACTGGTGTACTGCTTTTAGATTTTGAAAAACTGAGCACCAGAAAATGGAAAAAAGTTGTAGATCGAGAGTTAACAGCTACAGGTATGCTCAAATAAATCAAAGCTCCCCATTATTTCTTTCCTCAGTTTCTGAAATCAAATGCAGAAGAAGCAGTTTTGTTGAGATGGAGATGCTTTTAATCAGTAAAGCACCAATTGAGTTTATTTCCCATTCCGAACTGAGTTTAGCCAGACTGAGCTTGGTGTCCTCCTGCCTACTGTCATCTGAAATCCTGTGCAGTTTCAGACTTCACATTTATTGTATTTGCAGTGCTTCAGTACTTCTGTTCTTGGCACCTCAATAAACATTTCGTGATGTTCGCTCTCCATCTCCTCTTGCATGTCTTCTACACTTTAGCGTGTAAGGAACTGAGGAAGAGATTACATCCAATTTGTCTTTACTTGCTGTTGTTGTTTATTGGGAAAATATCAAACCAAAAATTATACTTATGTTTCGCTAGCTATTCAGTTACATAATTGACAGAGCATGTCTTCAGTCTTACTCTCTCCTGGGATTTCATCCTACCTTGCTGCTCCATGGTGTAAAATTGGCATGTTTTTGACTTCTCTCCTGTACTGAGTCTTACTCCTCTCTTAATACCTTGTTATCTCTTGGGAAAGAATTAGTGGCTTCATTTTTGGTTACACATAAGATTTTAAGCTGCTGCAAGTGGATGTGTGGAGTGTTTTAAGAACTGTGGCCTTTTCTTATATTCCCCTTGAAATGTAAGCATAGTACTAGTATTAATTGAAGGTAATAACCTATGGTACGGAAGTTTTATCTCTGCTTAAATTTCAAGAGTTGATGCTTTTTTCATGTGGTTAAAAGAAAAATTTACATCCTAAATTGTTACTAATGCAAAATAATACGGTTTTATTTCAGAAGTTCAAACAGTAGAATGTTAGAGGATTTATAATTTTTTATCTGGTTCTTGTCACTATAGTGTTCAACATATAATTGGATTTTCACCTAATTTCATTTTCTCTTAGACCAAGGTGCAGCAGACAAATTCTGACTTTCTTGTTCAGCCTCTTCCTCCTCCTCTTCCTCCCACTGAAATGTCTTTGCAGAGATCAGAAGCAACTTTAGAACCATGCACTGAGAATGCAGAAATTACTGCTGTGCAGCTGGTTAATTCATTAGCCTTTCTGATTCCTTATGGGAATTAAATTACTGTTGGAAAGGAAGGTTCACCACAGTGGGATTCTTGAATGCCATGCTAATCAAAGCTGGCATGCAACTAGGGTCTCCCAAATCCTATACTTTTTGAGAGAAAAGATCATTGCCCTACTTAGTCACAGTACTGCACCAACATAATTTTCTGAGTAATTAGAAGTAAAACAGCCTACTATATCTTTTCCTGGTAGGGTCT
This sequence comes from Mystacornis crossleyi, assembly GCA_013400655.1. NCBI lineage: Eukaryota > Metazoa > Chordata > Aves > Passeriformes > Timaliidae > Mystacornis > Mystacornis crossleyi. The sequence goes on along the minus strand of VYZQ01014609.1, from coordinate 28,930 downwards.
TGTTTGATATTAATTTTTTTTTTTTTAACAGACACTTAGCAGAGGCTTGGTTTGCTTTCTTTGCTTTCTTAGCTCATTCTTTTCAAGGGCTAATTTAGTTTTGCTGCTTGGTGTATTGACAGCCTGGCTTCTGACATGAAATGGATAAAATGATGGTGGCAATTTTGTTTTTATATAGCTTCCAACTAAATGTTTTGTTCATATGTGACTTGATTTGGGAAAATAACCCATAGATTTTAGATTTCTAAATAGCCCCCCCACAACCGTCTCTATCAGTTCCAGTCTAACCTGTGCGTATTGAAGTTCAGGTTGTTTAGTTGGAATGTAACACGAGCAGGAAAGCTGAACGCCATGCCTTTAGACCAGATCTGGCCTGCTTGATGTGTTCAGGGGCCAGTCCTGTTTATTATCTTTATTGATGATCTGGACAAGAGGATCAAGAGCACTCTCAGTTTGCAGGCAACACCAAGTTGTGTGGGAGTGTTGATCTGCTCAGTGGGCTGAGGCCAACTGTGTGAAGTTCAGCAAGGCCCAGTGCCAGGTCCTGCCCTGGGGCACAACAACCCCCTGCAGTGCTACAGGCTTGGGGCAGAGTGGCTGGAAAGCTGCCTGATGGAAAAGGACATGGGAGTGCTGGTGGGACAGCAGCTGAACATGAGCCAGCAGTGGGCCCAGGTGGCCAAGAAGGCCAGTGGCATCCTGGCTTGTGTCAGAAACACTATGGCCAGCAGGAACGAGTCCCTCTGTTCTTGGTTCTGGTGAGGTCACACTTCGAGTGCTGTGTTCAGTTTGGGGGCACTCACTACAAGAAAGACACTTAGAGTGGTGTTCAGAGAAGGGCAACAGAGCTGGGGAAGGGTCTGGAGCACAAGTCTGATGAGGAGAGCTGAGGAAGCTGGGGTTGTTTAGTGTGGAGATGAGGAGGCTCAGGAAGGCTCTATCACTCTCCACAACCACCTGAAAGGAGATTGCAGTGGGGTGGGGATCAGTCTCTTCTCCCAGGTAGCAAGTGGTAGGACAAGAGGAAACAGCCTCAAACGTCGCAGTTAGGAACATGGTTTAGTGATGGACTTGGCGGCGTTGGGTAATGGTGGAAGTGGATGATTTTGGAGGTCTTTTCCAAACTTAATGATTCCATGATTTATCTAGATTCAGTAACAGACTGTGCAGAATTTAGCTTATGGTTTGGAAATAAAGGTAAAATTTCTAATCCTTAGATGCTAAGAGGACTGACTAGATTCCAAATGTGCAAATAAATACAGTGCTGCTTTAAGTATCCAGAAATAACAATTCTCTGATGAGGACTGCTAAGCCTAATTAAAGATTTTCCAAGTCAAATTATTAAATAACTTAAATGCATTAATATACACAGAATTTAATTGTGCACATAAATTAGGGCCAGAAGGCTTTGGAGAGTAATGAAGATGCATATTCGCTATCCTTTTCTCTTATCCTGAGTGATGCTGAATTCAGTGCTCTGACTAGTGCATAGTGCTGTACTCAATTCCCAGCTATTACTTAAATCTGACTCATGATCACTCTAAACCTGAAGAGAGCATCTACCTTGTTGTAATTCCAGCCTTCCGTCCGAGTTATGCTTGTAGTTCAGTCTACTTTAATTTTTAGTTTATAACCATACTCCTCTCCCATTGATTCTCTTTATACCATGTCACATAGGATGCTCATTTTGCATTTTGGTATTAATCAAAGTATTTCATTTATGAAGTGAACAAAATGTTCAATAAGATTGAGAAAGGAAGTCAATCTCCAGAGGACTTCAAGCTGGAGACTGAAGTGTAGGCCATGCTGTAGTTGTGTATTACCATTCCATTATTTAACCAAGAAAGAAGCCATGCTTACTGTCAAGTTTTTGCAGTATTTAGAGCTGGAAACAGGGTTTGGAAGAGGGCAGTTTTCTCAGAAATACAGGAATTAGTTTTAGTGGAAGAGGGGACTATCAAATACGATAATTTTCAATAAAAATTTTTGTTCTGACTAATGTGGAATCGGCTGAAGAACTGCCATCATTTCATGAGGGTTCTTTCTGTAATGGGAACAGGAATCAGAATTGGAAAAATGTAACAGTTTCATAATGTCATCATCATCATTGTTGTCAAGCAATTTTTTTAATCTTTTCACTTATCTAACAAGTGAATAATTATTTGGGAAAAACAATATTGCCTCATTTTTCATTGGGTGAAAACACGTTGTTTGCGTTGGGCATTTGGCTGTCTTTGGCAGCCCTGGAGTGATCCAAGCACTATGGGCTGAACCTTTGCAATTTTTCCTTTTTAAACCTGTCTTGAATGGACTGACTTTGGGAATAAACCTCTGAATTCAAAAGACATTGAGGCCCTCCAAAGAAGGGCAATGGAGCTGGAGTAGGGACGAGAGCACAAGTTTTATGAGTATCAGCTGAGGGAACTGGAGATGTTTAGTCTGGAGAAAAGGAGACACCTTGTCACCTTGTCTCTTCTCCCAAGTAACAAGTGACAGGACTTGTCACATGAGGAAATGGTGGCTTCAAGTTGTGCCAGGGAAGGTTCAGATTAGATATTAGGAATAATTACTTAATCGAAAGGGTTGTCAAGCATGGAACAGGCTGCCCAGGGAAGTTGAATCACCATGCCTGGAGGTATGCAAAATACACGTAGGTGTGGCACATAAGGACATGGTTTGGTGGTGGACTTGAGACTGTTAGTTTAATGGTTTGACTTGATTTTAGAAGTCTTTTCCAACCTAACCAATTCTATGATTGTTTGCCAGATTGAGCTTTGAGTCTGGAAGAGTTTGGCTGCTCAAACTATGTGCAGAAGTAACTTGGAAGTAGGATTCATTTTCTGAAGTAATTCAGTGTTTTGTGCAGCCAGTTCAGAGCCTGTCCTGACTAGGTGGATTTGGGCTTTCTGCACAGGACAGAACTAGTTGGGTGGATGGAAGGGCACTGTGATCTCAAATAAGTATATTCCATGATGGGCAGAATTTATGAATCCCAGTATCTTGACACGAGTGTTCTGTTTCCTTCTCCTCTCTTTATCTCTGTCCAACCAGGGCAGTCACAGCAGATATTTGAACTGGGCAGCAGACAGTACATGTGGTGCTATGTGTGGAACTGTGGATATGCAAGTTTGCTAGCCAGCTGCTCCCAAAAGGCTTCTTAAAAGCATGATTTCTGCCTGAGCCTCACTCAGTGGAGAGAAGGGCAGACGAATGATTAATTTATACTTTCCTCATCTCAGATGCTTATGTTCATGAAATATGAAAGTGGTTATTTCTGAGTTTTCTGACTTCTGTTGAGTATATTTTGAATTGGCTGTTGGATTCAGAAGTTACTGGAGAAGGCAGAAGTAGAATAACTTACTCCATACTTGCTTAGGAAAGCAGGCTTAGTATAGCGATTTTTAGATTATGGTCTGTGCATCGTTGGCAGCTGTTAGAAGCAGATCTGCAAGGGAGGCTCCTGCAGTATCTCCCAGAGACTGGGCTGGGAATCGCGTTCCTCAAATTGCCCATTTCCAGCGCTGCCTTCTGGCAGGAGGAGCCGCCTGCTTGATTGCTGTTGCTGGCTGGTTTTCTTGTAGCCTTCCTTAAGGTGATCATTTCACTTACTATGCCAAAGGCTCTTAGAATTTTTAGAAGTAGGTCAGGATGTTATAAATCTTCACAAGAATATTAAGATCTTCATCTTAAGTTGCTGAGTAAGAATTGGGAACTGGAGGGAGAAGAGAGATGGAGGTGAGGATTTAAGTCTCCATGAAATCATAGCAGAGTTTGGCTGTGAGCGTTATGTGATTCCCTGTACTTTGATCTGTTGTGTGAAGAAGATATCACTGAACTAAGAGCTGAGTCTGGGGCTATGAAATTGGGAAAGTATCCCAGCTTTAAGCTCAGCTGTGAAGGAGGGAGAACCCTTAGAACTGACCTGGAACAAACACATATTGATGTATTATGTGTTATGTGTATATATATACTAGAGCTAATATATGCATGTTATGTATGTGCATATATATTTAATATTCTCTTCACTTGCTTTTTTCAGCCCTTTAGCTGTTCGTATTTTCATGGCATGAGACACCTTCCATTTGCCTTCATCATAATGGTGGTCTGTATAATGTGACATTTCAGAGACCTGGCAAATGGGAAACAACATCCCATGTCTCTGGGCGTGGAAACTGCTAAAACTAGGACTGGCAACTACTGCAGGCAGTGCATTAAGTTTCAGTATTTTTCTCCTGCCTCTTAAAAGGATAACTGGTCCTTTACCACAAGGTGTGGTTGCTGTTTCTGGAGTTAGTGCTACATAACGTTGGAAAGTGATTTTTGGGGTTTTTTTTGACAAGTAGTGTTAGCAGGGACTTTGGAGCACGTAAGAAGACTGTGGGGGCAATTACAGGGATGCCTGGACCTTGAGGGTCTCAAGGAAGCTTGTAATGAATGCTTTAGTGACTTAGCAGCCTGTGAAGGTGATGGTACTCTGGCTTTGTAAATACTTGTGCTAATATGCCTCTTTTTCTATGTGTTTCTTGTTTCTTTATTAAGTAGGTTGTGGTTTGACTGAAATGTATACTAGACCTGGTTATCTGTTTTTGAACGAGGTTTTCTTGGATTGAAACATTACTGTTTGCATCTCCTAGCTGAGTCTGGTACTGAATTTCAGTCTTTTAATGTCATTCATTTTAAGAAAAAATAAGCAAAACCACTTGTGGATTAAATGTTTTAATGATCTGATGGGCCAGAATGGAAAATATTGCTGGAAATAGTCTCAGATGTTACTGTTGAATCTGTAGGAAGCTTACGTGACCACATGCTTTTAGCTTTTTCCAAATCCTAATTAATAAAGAATGAATGTATGTGTGTGAATGAATAAAATCTAGGATCATCTGAAGTTGAACTGGTGCCAGGTAGTTAACTTTGCAAAGAGGGAGAATGAGACACTAGAGAAAAAATACTTTTGGGTCTAGTTTCAGTAGTTCAGAATAAATTTAAATGATGATATTATGACTGAGACAAAACTCCTACCAGTACTTAGTGTAATTTTCATGAAACAGGTTTTCATGGAACAGGTATTGACGAGGCCTGAGTCTGGATCTCTGTTGGGGCCCTATACGTGGTGCCACAAAGCAGCAAATAACAGCAAAATACCTTTCACCTGCTATACCTTGAAGCATCACCAGGGGTTCCCATTTAAGCTGTTGTGCCTGTTGGGAGCCAATGCATTATACTAGAGGAGGCAAACCACACTTCTTTGATCCTAGCGTGGCGGTGTTAGAACAGCTCTATCTCTAAGGGCAAGACATGTATAGATTTTCTTCCAGTTTTACTTCCACATAAAGAGCAGCCTCTCTTGCCTTCACAACTGAGGCTGAAATAACCAGTACTGCTGCAAGCACCAGAGCCTTGACCCTACAGCACAGAAGTGCAACTGTCCATGCCCATTTTTCATCTGAGTTTTTCAGGTGGAAGCATCAAATACTAGAAGTTTGGGGCAGGGGGGGACTTCCAGTGCAGTGTGCAGTATATGCTCGGAAATTTATCTCACACCATTTTTGTCAGCAGTGATAGGAATTTAAAGCATTCCACAACAGCAGGAACTGTCCTACTGTGCTCTTAAGCTCAGTTAGCAGGGCAGCACTAGTTGATAAAAATGTGTGTAGTTTTGGAGGCCTAAGCAGGTCTCGGGAGGTGCAGCTGAGGATAACCACAGCCTAGGCTGCTGAAGAAACTTTTTTGCTAGCTGTAGGAGTCCAAAGCAGCTCAAAATACATTTTTCATTACTTGGGTTTCATCCTTGCTGTAGGTATTGTGGGAAGCAGCAGGGGGGAGGGAAGGAGAGGGTGAAATAGCCTCATGAAGTAAAGAGTGGAATGTTTGTGATGGGGATGACTTTTTTCACTTTACAGTTGCATGGATGTTTGTGCTGAATGCTTTTAAAACATTTGTGGTTATTACTAAGAAACTGATTATAATTTCTTTCTCCTTTCTTATCGTTGTAAGAAGTGGAAATAAATTTTGGGGAGCTCAACATCAGCTGTGATGTGCTTACAAGTGGAAATGCTACTTGGTTTATTTGAGTCTTTCATAACATTTAACTTTTTATTCCAGTTGTAATCAAGGACTGAACAGTCTGGCCTTTGAAAGGGAATGGGCAATGCTGGAAGGCAAGAAAGAGAATTTGGAGGCTTGCCTCACTTGAGAAAGGTCCCTGACAGCACAGCTAGACAAGTTGTGCTTCTATAATGAGTTTCTGTGGTTGTTTAGAGATGCTGTAAATAACACATTCACCACAAAGGATGCACAACTGGTGACTAAGTCCTACACATACTGCTTTCAAACACTGGTCCCTTTCACTGCCAAGTCCTCAGTGGTGTGAAGTTGTTTGTATATGCTTTTATCCAGCTGAATACAGAACATATTGTTCTGTTGCTTTTATAGGTCTATGCACTTTGCTTGCTACGCATGGGCAACTAATTGCCAGTTAGGATTAGGGAATCACTAATTAAAATCCCTGCTCAGCGTACCTTTAAGTGTGTTAGTTTACCTTTTCCTTGGCAGCCTCATGTTTATGTTGAATATATATATTTTTATGTGTATATATATATCTCACTATATATAAGCTGGTTTGACATATCCTGGAGAGATTCCTTTCTTAACTAGCAGTAAAGTTTGGATGTTCATAAGCACAGCCTCTTGGTTTATTTTCTTTT
>VYZQ01014608.1:12490-23516 GCA_013400655.1 Mystacornis crossleyi | reverse complement strand
GAAAGTACCAACGATAGTATGAAGAGCAAAAGCCATAAAATAAAACACAAGAACTTCCGCCTCAACATGAGGAAGAACTTCTCTACATTGAGGGTGGCTGAGCACAGGAACCGGCTGTCCAGAGAATTCATGGAGTCTCCCTGTCTGGAGACATTTAAAACCCACATGGATGCATTCCTGTGTCACCTGTTCCAGGTTACCCTGCCTTAGCAGGGGTACTGGACAGGGTGATCTCCAGAGGTTCCTTTCCACCCTAAAAATTCTGTGATTCTGTGATTCTGTTGTCATCTTAGAGGACCAATGGGCTAAACCTCTTATTATTGGAGGAAAACCTATCTCAACAGTACAACCTTTCTGCCACAGAAGGGTAATCAGGTAAGACCTTGGATTTAAGTGGCCAGTATCACAAATCAGGTGATTAGGCACTTCACTGAAGTGCTTAGACTTCCATAAGATGGTTTGCAAGATGCCTTAAAATCTTACCAATATCTTGTTTCTCTATTACTGAGAAATGGCTTTCTTCTCTAGAATTCTTTCACACATTCCCTCATAAAAGACAGTTGCACTGAGTCCTAAATTAATTTAAACTTCGCATTCTTAAGTGAAAAGCAAGAATCTGCTTCAGTATTGTTAGTTTCTAGATCTTTCTCCAGAATGTAAATCTGGAGTGCAAATACAATATCCCAGAATAGAATATGCAAATAGAATATTCCAGGCCCATAAATAAGGAACTGCAGTACACATGTGAAATTTATTGTTGGGTTTTGTAATTGCATTAGATTAATTTTCCTGGAATGGGTACCTTAAAGTGATATACTTGATTTTGCTGTCAATTATTCTTTTCATTTACTCTATCTGATTATAAAGCAGAAGAAAAAAATGAGTAAGTTCTAAAATGCAGGAAATTCTGAGGACTGCACCACGTCCTGACATAAACTTTGAGAATATTTATATAATCAACTCAAGTAGCCAATTGAGTTGCAGTACAGCAATTTTCATGATGCCTTCTGTGAGTTCAATACCAAAAAGGTCACATTATGTGTGCTGTAGAGAGACCAATCTTCTGTCAAAGAAACTCGTTATACAGTGCCAAATGCACCTGAAATAAAGGACACCAGCTACTTTTACACATTCTTCATTTTATACCCCTATTCACCTGAGCATTCTACCATTTTGTTACCACATGTGTAGAGACAAACTTTTTCTACTGTTGGGTAATAGTAACCATCCCCTGCTTTTTAAAAGGGATTGCTCTTTTGGTATAAGATACCTCTCATATTGATGTCTTGATTCGCTTTATCTAACAACCCTTTGTTCAAAGATGTAATACTTCTTCCACTCAAGCTGAAAACTAGAATTACCTAGATTGTTACTTCATTCAAAGTTATTTTCTTCAAATCTCTCTCCCAAAAGGCATTGCCCTTTTTATAAACTGGCTGCATTTATTTGCTTACTGCTCCATAAAGTGTCCTGGAGTTATTATTCAGATTCACTTATTCAGAACATATTCAGAATGAAAATTAGGCAGAAAATATACAGAAATGCAATTGGGGATTGTCATTAATTCTGTTGACACTTCAAAACACCAGGTTTGCACCTGCTCTACTATACTCAAGATAGCACAAGGCTAAAATACCAGCAGAATTTCTGGTGGAATATCCTACAGCAAGTACAAGAGGAAAAGCATTTTTATTCACCACAATGACTAAGAACAAAATATTAGTGGTGTCAGTGGTTGTGCAGGATGCCAAGGAAAGACCACGCTCCATAAAACACCTGCAACACCTTATCATTCTCTATCTGAATGAAGGTTGTAGCCAGGTGGGGTCAGTCTCTTCTCCCAGGCAACTAATGACAGAAGAGGAAACATAGTCTCAGCCTGTGCCGTGGATGGTTGAGGTTCAATATTAGGAGGAATTTCTTCACAGAAATGGAGATTAAACCTTGGAATGGGCTACCCAGGAAGGTAGTGGAGTCACTGTCCCTGAAGGTGTTTAAGATAAGGCTGAATGTGGCACTAGGTGCCATGGTCTAGCTGACATGGTGATGTTTGGTCAAAGATTGGACTCAATGGTTTTAGAGGTCTTTTCCAACATATTTTATTCTGTGATTCTGTGAAATCTCCTGCCCAACCTGCTACAACAGGGATTCTGTGCTCCCTCTCATAAAGTTCTCTGCAAATATGTAAACTAATACAGATTTATTACTCAAAATATAGTTTCTACACTTCTGTTTTCTGTGTTGCCTTTCCCTGGTCTTAAAATTAAGAGCCCAACATGGTTAAGGGAAAAAGGGGTTTTAACCTTGGTATTTTTTTGAGGATCCTTAGGTGCACCACTTCGTCCAGGTGGAATGCACTGAAATGCACATGGAAGGTACACAGACTGCACACGAAATGCACCCCAAATGCACACACACAATAGATCATGTATACAATTTATAGGCCTTGCCAATTAGCATATCTATCAAAGATTCCTCTGTGAGAGGCTCGAATGAACCCCCTATTCTGAGAAATCCCCCCTGGATGGGCCTATCTTAGGTGACAGGATGTGAGCTAGAAAGGACCTTGGTTTCTCAGGATAACATAGGGCTTCCTGACCTCCAGCTGGAGGCCTCCAGGATGTTTGGTCTCCTGGCTTAATCGAACATTGGGTGTCAGCTAAGTTATCAGACTTAAGGAATTACAAATATGTGGGCTAAAAGCACTGAGGATACATAAAAGCTATATAAACAGGTATATAAAAGGGGTATAAAAGGGGTATATAAAAAAGACAAAAAATCATCATGGCATCACTATATGATCATGCTTCCTGTTCTTGTAGTGCCAAGTCTGTCTAGAGATTTAAAAGAAGACTTTCATATTTGAAAATATAAGACATTTGAAGTAGTCTGCAGGTCTGACTTTTGTAACAGAACAAAGTGCAGGTGATTATAAGTTAATTTTACGTAGAATAATTCCAGTAGTTTCCAGCAACCAATATAAGAATGGCTCATGATATGTCACAATGATAGATTTAAACACTCAATTAAATTAACTGTTTTCATTAGCATGATGAAGTTTCAAGTCCTCCTTGGGTCTGAAAAAGTTCTTGCTGTGTGATAAACCTCAAAGCACTCTCTAACAGGTAGAATTTAACCTAAACCTGATTTGTGACTAGTACACTTATTTTAGATAAGTTATATGATATATATATATATCATATATATATATCATATATATATATGTTGTTACTTTCAAAGCAAGAACACTTGCCATTCAACATGATGCTTCATAACTTCAAAAATCTTCATCTATTTTGAAAGTTATCACTTAAGATACATAAAAAAACCACCCCAAAACAGCAAAAAACATTTTCACACTGTTTACTACAGGCTTCGTTTCAGCCTCAATATTATTCACACTCTAATGAGTACTGCAGTGAATCCCAAGAGGGTAACATGTGTGTTTCAGGTGACTTTTTCCAACTACAGAGATGTGAACTGAAATAAATTATGCAGAAGCCAAAGTAATTTGAATTTCCTTCTAGAAACTCACAGTTCAAGGCTGGGATATTTGTAATTCTAAAGACATCATGTTATGGCTGCTCAGCCCATTTGACATGAGAGGAAGGTTAGGGAGGCTTAAGAGCAGAATGTCAATTAGGAGAAAGGTAAAACCACAGAACTAGGAGCTACAAGTTGTAAATAATTTTCATCACTATATTGTTATGTGACTATCTAATTTTCACATCTCAGTTCAGTCAGTAATATCTTTCACATATTTAATGAAGATTCACTTAATTACTGAACTTCTTGTTTTCAAAAATTATTTAAAATTTCAGAATATTAGGTAATCTAAAGACTTTATGATCACTTAATCAGAAATTATATGTTCAGTCAAAAAACTTGCCTTTAGTCTGCTTATGACCATACGACAAATGCCTTTAACCAGCTTAGGAAGCACAAGGACAACACAGAGTACCAGTATGACTTATTAATTTGCTTAGACATCTCTCATGTGCCAAAGTGAGTGGGAAGATGCAATGATTCTAATTATCAGGTCAGGCAGCAGCAGCATTTCTGAAAACTTCCTAGGAGAGGACTGGAGACCAGAAGCATGCTGAAGTGTTTTGCTGCAAATGATCAAACACAGACATGATGTTTGATCATTTGCAGCAAAATGATCCTCTTTCAAAGTAATAAATGAGGACAGCAAGCAATTTTCAGGACAATCTCTAATTGTAGGCTAAACTTAGCAGAGTACTCATGAGGATTAATTGCTTAATGCCTGTAAAGGATTTTAAACAGAGTCATATAAACACTGTGGCATTATTTTTTTAATAGAAAAAGGATGAGTCATATTTTCATTTTTCTTTGCCATTGGCAGCTACAGAACACCTGCTTACCTTAGAAAAATATGAATAGATGAGAGTTATGAGATCAAAACCGTAACATGGTGAAAAACTGGAGCTGTCTTTTTCTGTGTATGGCACATAATTCTTGTTCGGATCTCACTGCCACAAGTCATTGTAGAAATATAAAATAGATTAAAACAATGAGTTTACATATTTTTGCTGCTGTTTTCTATAGCAATTAATTTGATAATCCTCAAAATTACAGTCAACAAGTTACAGATTCTTTAAAATATCAGATTATCAGAAAAGAAATCATCAGTATTTACATACGACAGGACTATGTCAAGTATGTCAAAATAACTCCCAGCAACTGAGAAATCAAAAATTACTTCCTAATATGGAACTAAAGCCTTCATAAAAAACAAGAACTGTTGAAACTGCCTAAAGATAATAAAAATATATCAGGGCTTTTGTCAAAGCTCTTCATTATATAAGATCACCACCAATTACCCGTGCTAAAATCAAACTTCCTTTTTAGGGGAAAAACCTTATGCAAAACTATGGACATTTTATTTTTAATCTGGTGGAGAAGAAATAACAGAACATATTGTTTGAGTGCTGGCCTGCATCCCTACTGAATGTTTTTCATGATGTAAACCTCTAAAAATTAAGATACAACAGCAAAGGAAACTCACCAGCCAACTATTTCATAGCTCAGCCTGAATGGGGGTGTCAGAACTCTCGTGGCAAGGTGTGGGGTGCTGTACCAGCTTTCCCAGGAGAGCAGCAGGGCATAAAACCTAACTACTTCTAAGCTCAGCCTTCAAAAATTTTGACAGGACTTTTTAATTTGATCCAGAATCCGTTCCTATTTCAGCAGCTGAGTATTAGAGGAGACATCATCTTTCTCATCATAACCAGATAGGCTATGCAACACTGAACACCAATCTTGTGAAAATAGGGGTTTTTTTCAACACTTTGTTTGTTATCTTAAAGATGACTAAATATGGAAGAGCTCCTCAGAGCCTTTATGAAAGAGGACCATCTAGCAATCCACATGACATAGATTATAATTTAGAACAATCATTATAACCAGTAAAGAAACACATAAATTTGTTTCTTAATCTAAAGTTACTTAAAGTAACTTTACTGTATTATCACATCATTTTAGACTATAACATCGCACTGGCAACAGATTGTTATTGAAATTAATTCTCTCCTGTTACATTTCAAGTGTCACTCTCATTAAAATGAACTAAATTTTTATCATAGTGCTGAAAAAGCAATATAAAGAATTTTTAACATGGCCAAGTACTTCAATTTTCTCTGCCACAGGAAGGCACTCAAAGTCACAATTTCTTTGCTTCATATGTGGTTTTGTTAATTTTTCTAGTCATGCTTGCTTCAAGGATTCTGTAATCCATAGGCACGTGGCTTTTTGTGAAACAGCTGTAAAATTGCCCGTCCTAATACCAAGAAGCTAATGCTTCTAAAGTTCAGCACTACTCCACAGCTGCTACTGTCAACCTCAAGTTCATCAGTTAACAATTATATATCATTATTAAAAGGCTTGACAAGGAATCACATAAAATTTCCCAATGTCTTGATGAAAAAATAGCAGAAGCAAGGAGATTTGAACGAAGAAGATGGGAGTGAAGAAATGAAAAAACCTTTAGAAGGTACTGTAGGAAATGATACAAACAGACAACTCTTTTTCCTTACTTTACTGACTAAAGGCATTCTGATGAGCCAAGGCAGTGGAGAGACCCTGAACAGACTTCAGCTCTGACCACAGGCTTCTTCCTGAAAGACCTTGAGCAAGGAAACTTCTTCAGGTCATTGTGGTCTGTTTTTCGTCTACCCATGGATTGTTTCCACAGCCATAACCTTTCATAGGTAAGTAACAAAATATGGGGGTCGTTCCTCGGGTCTCAGTTCCACTACATGGCATACAAATCAAAAGGGAGAATTACAAAGTATTTGTGTAATATTGTTGTTAAAAAGTGTTCTCAGAACACACAAAGTCACCTGTATTTGAAGAAAAATGTTTGGAACATTTTGTTTTTAGTTTAAGTAAAAATCAGATAATAAATTAGAAGAAATATAAAAAGGTAAATAAAAACATAAAAGCCACCATAATTTAACTTTTTACAATGTAAATATCTTCATTCAAAATTCAGAAGAAATTTAGATACCATTAATTAAACAGAAGAGGAAGACAAGAAACAATCGCTATTCTTCTAGTCCACTGGATGGATCCTGCTTACAGAGAAAAAGACCAAGTCTCACCTCTGTTTTATTCTAAGTCATATTCTTCAAACTTCCATTGCTGAGGCAAATGTCCTAGTTGTCAGCACATAATAATGCTGGCACATCTTTCTCTTCCTCCCTGGCTTTGTGAAAGACTCCTAAGTTATATCATGGCTTAAAGCCCAGCTCCATTAAAAATAAAAAATAAAGAACTGTAACCAGGAACTGAAAGATAAACTCCTTTTCTTTTGATTCAGGCTCTCATTTTTGAGAAAGTGCCCACAAAGGGTTTTTTTAATAATTTTTAAAGACAATTTTTTCCTTTTTTTTTTTTTTTTCGTTAACATCAGCAACTGACCTGAAAAGAGTCACTAGCAACATGAGAATCTCTATAAAAAATTAGTTTGAGGTATAGCAAAGCGATGCTGGTCTAGGACCTAAGCTGCATAAATGATTATTATTATATTCAAATTAGGTACCAATGCTTTTAAAAGTATTCTTTTTAAGTTTTTAAAATGTTTTAAATATATTTCAAGAAGAAAAAGAAGAAGAGTGTTTTGATCAATTATTTTGTTTAGGTTTATTTCTAGTAAAATCAAAGGACATCTTAAATGAAAAAATAAAATTTTAAAATTAAACTTTCCTTTCTGGAAGAGAGAGATCAACTGAAATGATTGAAAAATTTTACACTACTTTTAGCTGACAGATTCTAAAAACAGCAATTAAAGTTATACTTTTTTAGTGCAAGAAATTGACCTGGAAAATCTAATATCTTTTGCCATTTCTTGTCTCCTGCCCATCTGAGGTGATTTTGAAAATCCACTCTGAGGGATGCATGGGAAAAAGAGGAAATACTTCTAAGACAGATGAACTTTTGCCAAAATAGCAACAATTTTAAAGGTTTTGACAGTGGAATTAACTCAGAAAATCCAGGATAGAAAAGGGAAAGACAGCAGAAGGCATGAAGGTTTTCCACATATGTATCATGTCCGTGCATCTGGTATATTGTAATGGGTTGAACCTGCGTGATTGACAAGTTTCTGAGCCAATCGCTTTTGCAGTTTTGCATATAAAAAGCTCAGGCAGGGTGGGAATTTCTTCTTTGTCTTTTGGGCCCAAGGGCCGAGGGGTGGTCGAGGGTGGGGGGCCCCGAGGCCCGGGCCCGGGTCTGGGCCAGGCCCTCCTGCTCGACCCCTCAGGGCGGCAGCGCGGGGCCGGCCCTCCCTGCCAGGGGCGAGCTGTCCCTGCTCCGCAGGCAGCCTGGGGCTGAGGCCGCGGGGCCGAGATGGGGTCTGGGACCACCGGGGTCCAGGGGAACACCTTTGCATCCAGCACAACCCCCCCCCCGAGGCTGAAGAAAACACCACACGGCAGCCAACGAAAACACCTTTTCTTTCAAGTCAGCGAGGAAAGAGGAGAAAAGTAAAGTCACATGGGACAAAGCTGAACATGGCGATTCCAAGGTCAGAGACAGAGGGGATGAGACAGGACCACGTGGCAAGGCAGCGATAGCAATGGGAAGAGAGGGCTGCTGTGCTTTTTAGCGCAAAGCTTAAAAGATGCTTTTTGTAAAGCCATATAAAAGGGCTTTAATCCATTTGGAAAAAACTTGGGGGGATGAGAAATTCTTGTGCAGCCTGTGACTTAAAAGGAAAGGCCCATGTCGGGCCATATAGAAGTTATGAGAAGTTGCTAGAGATTTGAAGTAAAAAATTTGTGCTTTCAGACTGAGATAACTCATCCTTACAAAATTAAACCCCCATTTTTCTGCTATGGCCTGTGAATTTTGCAGTATGGGAAAACTGCAAAAAGTTCATGGAAAAGATAACTTTCTTCACTTCAACAGATTTTTTCTTTGGCTGAGACTGATGGTTTGTGAAAACTCTATGGCACAATAGAAGAAACCTATTTTCCTAAAGCATAAATAGACTTTTAAAAAGTACAACTCTGACCAAAATACCATGTTCTTGTTTTGTTTGCACTTGTGAGAGGTTTATGGTAAAGAAAAAGAACACTGGGAAAGAAAAAGTGTTTTAAAGGTTTGCTTTAATTTCTTATCAATCTTTTTTTTCCATTCTGTTAATAATAAATTTTCTGTTATGTTACAACTGTTTAAGTGTAAACTTGTTTTGCCTTGAAATTTCTTTACATTTTCCTTAAATGAATCCATTTTCCGCTTAGACACATAATTAGATTTCCTGTGTTTGGTATTTAAAGCAGCGTCAAACCACGACATATATACATCAATACGCAGAATGGAAGTGGACTGCAAACTTTCACCCTGAATCAGGGAAACCTGAAATATATTCACAGACATTATATGCAAAGCTCATCAGAATTTAAAAAAAGCCATGCTTAAATTTCATTTTAAAAGCAAAAACCACTTCGGCAGTTAATGAGTAAGAAGGTTAATGTGCAACCTAAATTTTTAACCTTATTTTCTTATGCTTTCTGAAGTCACCTCCCATAGCAAACAGAAGGTTAAATACAGTCATTTCCTCTGAGCAGGACAGGAATATTCACAGGGGATGCCAAAGTACAGTTTATGGTAGGAGGTGATCACCTCTGATCTCAGCTGGGCCGTATTGGTGGCTTCCCTCACACAGAGCAAAAGGTAGTGTTTCACACATAACAAATAAATAAATGAGACATTATTTTTCTCCTGTCTTTGCTGGTATTAGACTTGTGCCTGCTACTCAACTGAATAGGACTCCATTGATAAGGATTGTAAAGGAGAAAAAAATTATAGCATCTGAAGTTGTTGTAGGTCTGACTTTAAATTATAAGACGGCTTGATTAATTTTATTGGATCAGCACAAAAACCCCCTAAAAATAAAACACAGGATACATTCCAAGTTACCTCTGCTCTTAAATTAATATTGCTGTTTCTGCCAAATGTAAGGAGACTATTTATCAACGTGAAACTTCAACCTCATTTACTATAATAAAAAATGAGCTTTCAATGAAATGTAATGAGATTCCAAAATATACCAAAGTATCAGTACACTGTCCTATTTTGGGATAGCACTTGTTTTGAAAGTCATTCTTTCCCAGGCAATTTAAGTTCTCATTGAATGACAAGGCTGTTAGCCTTCGTAGACACCACAATATTTGGGCTTTCTTTTTCTCCTTTACATTCTCTATACAGATTGAAAAATAAAGCAGGATGATCTTCTCATTTTCAAATGTTAGGGAAATTTTGTTGTACAGATTTTCCTTGTCCCTTCCTTCTGGGACAGGGCTCCTGATGCCAGTTCACATCAGTTTTGGCACTGAAGAAATTAGGTGAGTACCTCTGCTGCTGGAACACATCACCTCTGAAAATCTGGTAGTTTCCAGAATTGCCTACAGGAGGCTCAGAACAAAAAAATCAAGATCCTCCCTGTGCTCTGCATGTTTGGCACAGAGTAACTCACCTAAAGCAAAATACCTGCAAAGATATTCACTCTTCCCTTCCCCAAGTCTTCCCTTTAACAAGAGACAATGTGTAAACAAAAATGCATTTTCTTACCCATTTAAAGTCCAAACACATGGTCTCACAAAATTTATGCATCGATTGCAAGCACCTTTTCCTTGAAATTTTACAGCAAACAGATCTTCATGAGATTTTTTTACTCAAAAATCCATTACCATGAATTACAATATCACAAAGCCCTACACAGCTAAATATTTTTCCCCAATACATACAGAAAATCAGTACCCTAACTTGTCTAGATTTCAGATTTAAAATCAGTAAAGAAATATTAGAAGGAATATCAAGTTGACTGCTCTTTTATGTCTTACAATACAGTGAAAAGATCAAGAAGTGAGTTTTTAATTCAGAAAAAACAGGAGACAACATATGCTCTTAGTTTTATGAAAAACAAATAACTAGATCTCATGTCTTCCATCTTCCAGTTCATGTTGTGTATTTATGTAGAGTTGGAAGAAGCATCTTATTTGTACAAGTACTAAGCTTTTTGTTCAGATGTGAGAGATGTTTTATCCAGTAAATGAAAGAGTTGTTGACTGATATAGAAGGGTATTGAATTACAGATATTGAATATGCTGCATAGTGTCCTCTATTTTTCTCTAAATCAGATGTTCATAATTAACCTAAAAATATTTCTTTATCATGAACTGTATAGGAAACAGGTTTCAGACTAAGAATTTTCCGTCATTCATAGCAATGTCTCTGTAAGAGCAGACTAAACATTGTATAATGTATATCTGAGTTCTGTACAACACCCATTACTAGTAGCCATAAGGTGAAAAATTCAGACAACCTACTTTTTTTGTTGTTTGACTGATTTTTGTAATGACTGTTACTTTTACACAAATAATATTACCTTTTGTTGGGGTTTTAGGAGGGTTTTGTGTGTGTGTGTGTGTGTGTTCTTTTCTTTTCCTCTCAAAGAATTTTTCCCCATGTTAAGGCACATTGCTGGGTACTCAAGAGAAAC
>VYZQ01014605.1:8581-20758 GCA_013400655.1 Mystacornis crossleyi | reverse complement strand
GCGCCGGAGGTGCGGGCGCTCGGGGCCGCCCCGCCGCCCTCCCGGCGGGACCGGCCCCGCTCCCCGTTGCCTCCGGTGGGCGGCGGGGGAAGCCCGCCCCGCTCCCGGGGGATCCGCTGACCGCGGGGGAAGGCCGCCCCCGCCAAGGGTTGATGCCGCCTCACCTCAGCCGCCCCGGCCGCGGCGGGAGGGGGCGGAGGAGGAGGAGTGGTGCCGTCACTGCGGCGGCTCCCGCGCCGTTACCTAACCGGTGACATAACGCGCTCCCTCCGCTCCGCTTAAGAAGCGCCGGGGGCCGTCAGGGGGGCCGGCTCGCACACCCTGCGGGGCGGTGGTGGGGCCAGCCGGGAGCGCATGGTTTCCTCCGCCCGCATTCCCGCTCTTCCCGGGGCGCCCTGGCTTCCTGCCCCGAGGGGCGGCGGGGGAGCGCTCCCCGTGTGCTCCTCCCGAAGTTTCCCGGGCGCGCAGGGTATCGGCGGGGCCGCCGTTCACGGCCGCTCCGTGGGAGCCGCCATCCCGGGGCCGGGGATGCGCGGCCGCCTCGCGTGACAGGGATACTGCCAGGGACACTGGCTAGTCCACGTGCGGCCGGGGGGGCCGGGGCAGCCTGCGCCAGCCCATGCAGTGCCCGCAGGCGCTTCCTCTGCCTCCCTGCTCTGCCAGGGAGAAGAAAGTGCATCGAATCAATCGTAGCTGAAACATTTAAGGAGGCGTGATGGGAGCCTCGTTTCCATGGGAAAATCTGGGGAGTTTTCCACCGGGGGAAATACTGCAAGTTTTCAAGGGCTTCGNGGATGCATGTAAGTAAGGGATGCTGATCAAAACTTCTAATGCCCAGTGTGCTACTATATGCACATATTCTTACCAGCTGTGGATTTTCTGCAGTCTGAAGTTTGCCCTTTTTCCTAAAGCCTGGAGCAGTGATCATGTTCTTAAAAAGCTTTTTTTTTTTGTTTGTTTTCTTTTCTTTTCCTTAAGGTGTCTTAGTTCCTTTGATGCAAACTACTTCCTCTAGCCACAGTGGCCATTTTGAGCCAGAATGATGCCCCTCAATTCAGTGCTGTGACTGTTTGCATGTGCAGTGGGCTGCTCAGCCTCTAACCAGACTATGCCGTGCCCCAGCTGGCCTGTGTTTGTCCTGTGCATGTGTCCCGGTGCTTGTGGGACAGCAGTATTTTGGTGAGGTGGCACTGGCTGTCTGAACATGTTATAAGAAAGGTTTACAGGAACTGAAGGGGAGCAGCAGAGATGCTGGCACAGGTCCCATTGATGCGGGGGAGCTTTGTGCAATTTTGACGGGTCTTTTGGGAGAGAGGCTAGAAGGACCTGTGAATAATAAAGCTGTTTCGTCAGTCTGTTTCTGATCAGTGGACTAAAGGTACCAAGATCAGTCTATGCAGATGTGGTAAGAACAACCTCCATTGCTCTTCCTAGTGTCTGACTTCTAAAGGAGTGTTTTCTCTTGGACCAGAGAGAAGCTCAATAGTTGGCCCTCAGTCTCACTCAGAGAGGAGTTGGGGGAGCACTAGCAAAAATCTTTTCTGCTGTGGAACCTATGAAGTTTTCTAAATCAAAGGCTCCTTGAGAAGTTGGGATAGGAGGGCTGCAAGAATGGGATGTCAAAAAAAGGAAGGAAAGCAGCAGTAGAAGAGAGATGGCGCAGGAGGTACCTGAAGTCAATCAGGGAGCCAGAGCATTGCAACCTAGTGTGCATGCTGCTTTCCAGAGCATCCTGGCAATTGGTGCAGGCTGTTCTCCCTTTATAGCATTGCATCTGTGGATAGGGGATGTTGCTGAAAATTCTCCGAGCTACCTTCTTTCTGAGCCATGGCTGCTGACTTGCTTGCTTGGGACAAGCTGAAGAGTCCTGTCACCGCTTGCTTGAGTGGACTCTGAAAATGAAAAGGGCATTGGAGAGATTGGAGTGAAGACCTTGGAAGGAGGTTGTGGTGGATCTTGACGGGGGAATGCTGCATTCTTGGTATAACTCTCCATAGAAGTCTCCACTTTGTCAGGGACAAGGTCAGTAGTTCTGTGTCTGTGCCAGTGTTCCCTGATGGAGCCGGGGCTCAGTGGGACCTGAAATCCATGTGTGGTGCGGGCTGGCCCGGAGTCCTTCCCTCTGCCGGGGGTGTGCCCTGCTCCCTTGTGTTTGGGACAGGAGCACGCAGGGCTGGTGGCCACGAGCTAGGGGCGAGTCCTCTGCTGTGGGTAGATCCTGTGTGAAGGCTGGCTGCGGAGGCCCTTGGGGCAGGCAGCAGCGAGGGATGCGGGGAATGCCCTCGGCTGGGCCTCAGCTCCGCTCGGCCCGGGCTGGGCGCGCTGCTGGCTCCGCGCTGGAAACCAGGCGCTCAGGGCAATGACGGCCGCTGGCCGGGAGTGGGGATCCAGCCCCCCGAGATCGTGCACGCTTAGGGTAAGGGAGGCGATGGCACCGTGCGCCGTGAAGCGGGAGTGCTGGGATCAGTGTCCGGGAACAGGGCGTGCTCCTGGCACGCCGGGCGGGCCTCACGCGTGGGCGCGGGGCAGCGGCCGCAGGGCGCCGGCGCCCCCGGGCCGTCCGTCTGTCCGCCCCCNTGGTGGGGCCAGCCGGGAGCGCATGGTTTCCTCCGCCCGCATTCCCGCTCTTCCCGGGGCGCCCTGGCTTCCTGCCCCGAGGGGCGGCGGGGGAGCGCTCCCCGTGTGCTCCTCCCGAAGTTTCCCGGGCGCGCAGGGTATCGGCGGGGCCGCCGTTCACGGCCGCTCCGTGGGAGCCGCCATCCCGGGGCCGGGGATGCGCGGCCGCCTCGCGTGACAGGGATACTGCCAGGGACACTGGCTAGTCCACGTGCGGCCGGGGGGGCCGGGGCAGCCTGCGCCAGCCCATGCAGTGCCCGCAGGCGCTTC
Organism: Mystacornis crossleyi; assembly: GCA_013400655.1. Lineage (NCBI taxonomy): Eukaryota > Metazoa > Chordata > Aves > Passeriformes > Timaliidae > Mystacornis > Mystacornis crossleyi. The sequence goes on along the minus strand of VYZQ01014605.1, from coordinate 17,872 downwards.
CTCTGCCTCCCTGCTCTGCCAGGGAGAAGAAAGTGCATCGAATCAATCGTAGCTGAAACATTTAAGGAGGCGTGATGGGAGCCTCGTTTCCATGGGAAAATCTGGGGAGTTTTCCACCGGGGGAAATACTGCAAGTTTTCAAGGGCTTCGTATGAAATATAGACGGCATCGGTGGGCGTTTCTTTATTTAGTAACGGGAAAGCAAAAGCAGTGTTGCTCGAGTTCTTCCTTAAATCTGTAAGGCAAACACCTATTGCAAAACAGTGGCGATACAAATAAAACAGTCAAGGATTTCTAGAGCGCTTTAACGTAAGAATCTCTCTAGTGCTTGATGGTAATTTATTGAGGGCATTTCTCATGAGACAACTGTTGCCTTCTAAGTTGATTAACTTGGGCGTGTTAACATTATTCATCTCCTCCCCCCCCCCCCCCCCCCCCCGATGGATAGAAATACTTAATTAAAGCGAATGTAATTAAGAGCGTGGGATGGAAGGGACCTCTGTGGAGCAATAATTACCAAATATACTCATTTTAGCTAAAACTATGTATATATTTTAGGGTCAAAAAACAGAGTGGTGTTCAGATTTGCTCGGTTTCCAGCAGTACACGGTCGCCGTTCAGCGCTGCGCGACCCCCTTTTTATGAATGGTGGGTTGTGCTCGATTGAGCAGCCGGCTGCTCTCGCCGCTGCCGCGCCGGCCGCGGGCAGAGGGCGCTGCTGAGGGCGCTCAATGCGGACAGAGGCGCGTCCTGCCCGGGAAGGTGCGGCTCGGGCTGGGCTCCACAGCGGCTCCGCGGCTGCGGTGCGCGAAAGCGACATGATCGGGTCACTTCCAGATTAAACAAAATTGCCTTTCTGTGTCCCCTTCCAGTGCAAAGGCTAGAATGCAGAACGTGGGCTTGAGAAACAACATACTGCGGAGTACCTCACGCTCGTTGTAGGCAGGGTATCTTTTGAAGATAAGTTTAATGGCTTTTCAACAACTTTAATTTCTGGGGGTTGTTGTTGTTTGTATGAACCATCTATTTGAGTGCATTGTTTTTCATCATAATTAGGTAACTTTCAAAGATAGAAATTTAAATTCTTCTAGTTCTACTTCTCTACATTTTAAAGGCTTGCCTTTATAGGATCTTGCCAGCTACGGCATCTTTTATCTATGCTTGTCTTTGCATCTTTTTAACAAAACATTATCTACTAAATATACCCCTGAATCCTTCTTTGCCTCTAACAAGCCACGAGAAACTATTTCCAGTACATCTGAGAGGGCTTCACTTTTAAACAGAAATAAAGGTGTTATTTAATGTTAGGGATTATAAAGGGTTTAGAGCCATTCCTGGCATAGCATCAACATGCTTTCGAGCTTCTTGTGGATCTTGGTGTACATGCAATCATGCTTGAACCTGTGAAATGGGACACCCTGAGGTGTCTCTCTCTCCCCAAAAGAGCTACTTTAGCAGTTGGTTTGAATAAGATGGCACAGATTCTTCATTCCAAAGTAGCAGGGGAGAAGGAAGAAAGGGTCAAATTTGATGTTGGTTTGTGTCTTGGATAGCAACAGGCAGCTTAAATGGTCCAGTCTGCCTTTTTTTGTCCTTGGGAAGTCGTGATTTGGGTGACCTGAAACTTTGGACGTTTGCAGTCGTGAGGACAGAAGCATAACATTCTACTAGAAGATCCAATATTGTCTTGTTATGGGGTGACTGTATGCTGTTATATCCCCATCACTGGTCTATGCCCAGACATGATGGCTAAACCAGCACATGTCTCTAAACAAGATGATGTTGGTTCTTGCTTAATGTGAACTAATTTGCTAATTAGCTCAGGTGGCTTCTTATTCTAAACCCTTCCATTTTAAGTGCGGGAGACTTTCACCTCTGGTGGTCACATTAGTTTCAGTCTGCATTTACCCTAGACAATCTGACCACAGATGTAATAAGAATTATGAATGTCCTGCACTCCCACAGTTCTGCAGCCTCAAGTGAGGAGCAGTGGGCTGGGTGAAATGGGAGCAGCTCTTTCAGCCTCTTATGACCCTAGTGTTTCTTACTTCTGTGTCTAACATGACACATATTATGTGGCTGCTGTGCTCTTACTTAGTCTCAGTAAAACCATGAGGAACTGGCTATGGAAACAGGTCTGTTCTTCTGGCTTGTCATTGCTCCTGCTGTGCAGGAGTGAAGCTGATGTATGTTTGTACACTTGTTTCCTGCTGTATATACGTTGAAGGGCCTGAACTTGCATTCTGCTGTTGTTATCCTCCTGATACCTTCACAAGGCCTTGTAAGATTCCAGCGTGGTGCTTCCCATCCTGCTGTTAAGGGGCATCAGATATGGAAGTCGCTGTGCTTCAACTGTCTTACCCTTGAGCAGGTTACAAGTTTGGGCATGAGCTTTGTTGCCACTTCAGCTGTTCTGCAGAATCCTTATTTTCGTACCTCTGTGTCCCTAGAGCTAATGCTACCTTCTCAGCGTACAGCTTGTTTTAATGTTGCTTCTAGCCAAAATGAATAAAATATCACTGGGTGTCTTCCTGCTCAATTTCTGTTCTACTTCTGAGCAGTCAGGATCTCTAAGGGAGAGAGAGCTTCTGAATGAAATCTCTCCAATTCTCACTTCTTTGCAGTTGGATTCCTTTTTTCCAGATAGACTGGACACATTCTGCTGACATTGGCTTCCCCGTGCTTGTGTTGGAGGGAGAGGAAGTGAATACATTGTGTGGGTGGTGGGGAGGCAGACCATTTCTGCTTCAAACAAGAAGTTTTGTCAAGCTTTCCTACTTCTGTTGTTCTTACGTGGTACATGGCATGATGAGAACTCACAAAGAGGGAAAGATCTTGGAAATACCCTTACACAAAGCAAATGCTTCTGCCATGCTCAGAGCCATCTTTATACCTGCTCTCCCTCAATTTGTTAGTGCACTGTAGGAGCTGAGGTGTAAAGCTTGGGAATATGATACACGTATAGGAATTTCTCCCAAGCCCTAAATGCTGGCCATGACTGATTAATGGATGGTCTGAAATAGGAGGTAAGAGCTCTTATATGTGCTCTGCCTGTGTTAATAACCAGAGGACTCAAACTCTGCAGGGCAGCAGGTCGGGCTCATGGATTTATATAACACACACATAATATAGTTTGTCCATGACCACACATTCAAAACATAAAGGCTTTTTTAGAGCTGTTGCATGGTGTCCCCTCCCATGGGCCCCTGAAGGTTAGAAGTTAAACAAAAGTAGTTTCTTGGGTAGCTCTGATTTTGGAATTAACTCTGGGGTTTCTGGGAGTGAGCAGGTGGAATTGGAATTTAAAAGGGGTCAGTGCGAAACTTACCAGTAAGCTTGACTGTTACATGGACGTCCACATGACTATTGCAGAACATAAAGGATCCACAGATCCAAAGGGCTGGAAAATCCCTATTCTGTTTTAAAAACAGTTTTTAAAAAACCTTAGCATTTCAGGAACTGTACTTGTTTTTTAGAATTTTTAGCTGTTGAAACAGTCACTTAGCAGAAATGTGTCTTAACAGTTGTCTGTTAAACACAAGAACTTCTAAAAAGATCTCCAAGAATGGAGACAGCTTGGGGAAGGATTAGATGTATTAGCTTTGTGGGTTTTTCAAAGTCTTCACAAAAATTCAGCAAGGAAGCCAAGCTGCTTCGTATTTCAATGGAAAACCAAGAGGTCAGAAAATCTCTACACAGTGTTGTGTAACTTTCTTGTCATATACAGTGCAGGGCAGGTGTGTTTGCTGATGGAGGTATAGATATAGATTTTTCTCTTCACATGTAAAATATGTCTCTTCCTTGGAAGATGAAATTTAAAAAGAATTGACTTGTGTCGGTAGTAGGCTGATGCAGAGAATGGGAAGGTGACAGTGCAGGGATATTAGGTATCTTGAAACACGTTTTAGTATGGCTTGGACTCTTAAATTAAAGGTTCTGGGAGAGCCCTTGCAGCTATTGCATCACTTGCTAAAAATAGCATCTATACTGCATAAGGCAGCGTGTCTGCAGTATGGATAGTCTTGAGAAATTAGTGTTGAATGATGTTCAGTCATTTTTACTTCTCAGCTAAGCACATTTTTAATCTAAACTGTGATAGAGAATGAAGCAAAAGGTTTTATTTTCTGTCTCTCGGGGTGGGGTGAGTTTCAAAATACCATTGTCCACAGTTCTGTCTGCAGCATGATTCTAAAAATACATTTTTAAGCTTACTGGAATTACAGTTTAAAGACACTGATAAATATGTTCTTATATTGTAATTGTCAGGGGAAGGCAAAAAAATTGCTTTGTGCAGCGTGAGGTATTCCGCTCTTCTCATCAATCACTAAAATTTAGCAGGTTTTTTTTTTTTTAATGGCAGTTACACAATGCAAGTGAAGTATAATGCTAATCTGAATTCTTACAAAAAAAAAACACCCCACAAACCCCAAATCCTTTCACTTGAAAATTGAATATATATTCTACCTAAATTTTTCCTTCTCCTATTTTGAAATCTTAGTCAAGCTATACCAGTAAAGGAGTGTGTTTGTATTCCAGTGGTGTTGCTGAACCAGACAGGTCTGCAGCACAGCATTTTATTTTTAGACTCTAGGTTGCCATTTTTATCCTGTAAAAAATATTCATCAGCGTCTGGGTGACAGGCCATCAATTTTTTTAAATGTGTCAGACCACATTTTTCCACCTCTCTATTTCTCCTTTTATGTCCTGCTGTATACGTTCCTTTTTGGGGGAGAAAGGAAGAGGGGGAACAAGGGTACAGATTTTAATTCATGCATTAGATTTTTCAATTCACAGATCTTTAGCGTCACACGGTTCATTCATCTTCTGTGCTCGGCTGCTTACGCAGCTTTGCTTATTGTCTGCAGAGGGTGAACTGCTCTGGTGCAGGCAGAGGATGGGCAAAATCAGCCTCCTGCCGGACTGGTCACCTCAGCTGCCCTCTCTGCTTGCCCCAAAATATCCCCATGTGGCAGTGCTGTGGAGAAATAGTTTCATGTATGGTTTTGGGGTGCTGGTCGGGTACAAAATGACTTCCCAGAGAAGCTATTCACAGTCTCTTTGCAATAAATATATATAGGCCAGCTGACTTCTAAGAATAGAAGATGGGAGATCTCTTCTGGTCTGGGATATTGGGAATTGTCTAGTGCATGGCAGGAGGGGCTCAAAGCCACACAGTTTTTGGATGGTGAGGCAGTAACTCACTGAATGTGAATCTACAGCACAATTTCTGTGGCAGGAGTGCCACATTGCAGTTGCTCTCTAGGGTGCTGGACATCAGAACCTCCACAGTCCACAGCAGCTGTCCTGTTTATGTCTAGAAAACCTGAGACTTTCTTAAAGAATTGCTCTTTGTGTCCTTGAAGAGCCATCTAGGTTGGCAGGGAACTGTTGTCATTGGAGCAGTTGGTACTGCTGATGCCCCCTCCCTTCTTCCCCTGAACCCAAATATTGGAATCTTTGTGAAGCAGTGACAGGAGCTTGATTTTGAGTGGCTCTTCACTGCTTTTGGTGATGTTGGAGAAGGGTTGTTGCTTGTGGGAGGTGGAAGCCAGGAACAACTTGCTGCTGGAGCCAAGTTAGCTGGTGACCCAAGGGGGCCTCACCTATGAGGGTGATGGGTTTCACAGTGGTCTGGCTGCTTACTAAGATTTTACCTGACTCATGTGATCTCAAATGCTAGAAGGGAACTGAAAGAAACAAGAGAAAAGAGTGCATTTACTATTAGTAGCTGAAGGTCTAAGTCAACTCTGTCCTGATAAGTTTTATTTGTAATTTTAAAAGCTTTTGAAGTCTTTGGGCCATCTTGGTAGCCAAGATGGCTTGTTGGGGCAGGGCCAAGCTGAAGTGTTACGATAAGTAATAGTAGGTATTCCCAAATGTAAGAGCAATAAAATTTTTAGGATTATTGGTTACCTATACTTGTGGAGTTAGAAGTGGAGATTTAGTATGCTTAAACTATATCCACACATGCTAAACCTGCGTTAAGGGGGAGAAAATGAATTGGATTTTGATCATATTGGGAGAGACACTGTAGGTTGAGACCTTCCTAAAGAAGGTTCCTGGGCACAGTTGTGCACATTTGTGTCAGGGAAGATAATATACTGAGCTTGTGGAGTGACTTGTAACCTCCTTAAATGTGTGTAATTAAAAAGTTGCTTATCAAAGATAGACTTTATCAGTCATATCAAAAATACACTTTTATCAGTCATTTCTGCTGCATGAGATAATACAGCACTATGCTTTTCTTGGGGTTAAAACTTGTTTTTGCTTCTGCACAGCTAAGTGGCTGTCCTGATTTATATCATCCCATCCTAAATATGGAACATTTTCATTTTTGCATATGAGAATGTGGAAACCCTAAGGAACTGGCTTTGTGGAAGAGGGTAAAGTGGTAGGTGGTATTCCCAAAGAAGTGAAGTAGCCCATGTGTTTGATTTCCTTCATCTATTTTGACTATGATGGGTTTGAAAACCCATTGGTTTAGGATTAATTGGTTAAGGATTGGAGACTGGACCTAAAATATCATAAAGGGTAATGATACCTGGGTTAAAGGAGTGTTACAGGAAGAAGAGGTGAGGCAGCAGCTCTCTGCTTTCCTTCTCAGGGGCTGTGCTGCAAGGAAGTTTGTTGGTTGTGGTGCCTTGAAATGGCTACCTGAGAACAGAGGCTAGACAAGATTAGAGAATAAAAGCGGGTATTTACTGAGGGCCTTCAGTAGGAACACCTTGGGAGTCAAAAAGCCTCTGAGGGGCTCCACCCAAGATGGACTCTGGGTCACGGGTTTTTCACACTTTTGTAAGTTTGATCGATTTGCATATCAGGGTTAATTCTCCAGTTACAATTTTACCAATTACTCCAATTACTTCCTGGGGCAATGAAGCAATTACTCCAAGTTTGCTCCCCCTGTCAGAAGCTTTAGTTTACATATTTCAGGACCTGGGACAACAAGATGTCCTTGAAGTGCAAACCTAGAAAGGGTTTGTTATGTCTAACCAGAATGAGGGAACTGTAGCTAACAGGCTATATGAAGTTTCAGAGTTACATACTAAGCAGTACAGGATCTGAAAAATATAAAAGTTAAAACCTAAGGCATCAGTTGAGTGCCAGGCTGGATGAATCTATGGCTTCAGGGTGTTCCTTAGCTTTTCAGGAGGCCAGAAGGCTCCATATGGAGGCACCCAGTGGTTCTGAGTAAGCTACTTAGGTCTGAATGGGCTTTCAGCTGAAAGCTGACAGGCTGTGCTATGTGAGAATACATTCCTGGGAGTCTCCATAGCTCCCTTTCTTCTCTTGAGACCCCCTACCTGTCTTTACTAAAAAGCGGGGTATCTCAGGCACAGTGATCCTGGTTGCAGACTTAGATGCTGAAAATGTTTATTATCTTTGGCACAAGGCAGAATGCTGGTGAGAATGGTGAAGGAATGTCCAAGCAGTTCTGTGGCTTGGGATTCACTGGAGCTGGAAGTTGAGAATGGGAAGAGAAAAAAAAAAAAAAAGGGAATCAGTCTCTACAGTGTCAGCTTTCTTAGTCTTTCTGTGCTTCCCAGTTTGTCTATTTTTGGTATAATGTTGATGCAGTGGAATTCTACTCTGTAACTTGCATTTGAAATGAAGATTTTAATTCTGGGAGTAGGGAAGGAATGTGGTTTTTCTAATACATGCAGTGTAGCTAAATAATTTTGGTATTTTAAATGTACTTAATTTTTAAAATTAGATTTGCCATCTGCAAACCTGTAGTCCAAGGGGATTCTCATAGAGGCTCCCTTCAAAGGGTTTCCTAAATATCTAATCGTATAAATTTTGTTACATCTGGTAGATTTACCTGCTGAATTAATGTATAAAATAACTTGAAAATCCACAATGTCTGTTTAAAGGACAGAGAGAAAATTACGTGAAGTGACCAGTGTCATTGCTTGCCATAATCAAGAGGTAGTGGAGAAAGCACCAAATCCCAAAGTAGCAGATGAGTTTCAAAAAGAACAGAAGGAGATGATACTGTCCCATGCAGGATATAGTTCAGCTGGGTGGCTTCTTGTTACAGTCTGTATTACATGCTAAAGGTTTGCATGGATTAAAAAAAAAAAAGTTACTCTAAAATACCTTAATAGCTTTGTCTCCTGTGAATTTGTCCGAAATCACCAGCTGTAGCCCACTAAATTGCAGAGCTGCAGGCTGGAGACAGGAAGAGTGTCCTGGAGAGGTATCTCAATACTTGACTTGTCAAAATCTCCCCTCACTACCTCTTGCTGGCCACTACCAGAGACCAAGTCTTGGGTTGGCTGGATCTCTGTTCTGAGCTGGAAGATCTATTCTTGTCATAAAATGGTTATACTGTGAGAGAGCTTGTCTACACTGTGGTGGGTATTTTTTCCCTTCACTTCCAGTACAGATAGTTGGATGCGTGCAAAGGCAAAGGAACAGGTGAATGATAGCATGGGGGTTTTTCTTAATGACCTGATGCGTTGGATGTGCCATGCATTTTGCTTAAAATAAACCCAAACCTTCATTTAAAATTTTCTTCAAGACTGTGTTTTGTACAACTCTAAATAGTTCAGGTTGTAGTTGTGAAGCTGTGAAAAGTCAGACAGTGTTTCAAAGGTGCAGAGAAAAGGTTGTATTTAGCACTGCACCAATTTCATGCCCACGTTCTGATCTTTAAAAAGCCATTACAAGGTGCTGTTGGTTCTTTTCATGCCCCAAATGGAGACCGGTGTCCTCACTGCCACTGGGGAGGTGGTTGAATAAGATGATTTGAGTTATTGCCAGCAGGGTAAGGGATTCAAGAGGGAACCCCTTCCCAGTTCCAATGCTTCATGGAACCAGAGTCTGTGTTCTGTTAGGACCACTGTGCGTTTGACTCTCACATCGTTTTTGTTTGCTATCTCTAGCTTCAACTAGCCTCTTTCTCATGAGGAGATGAACAGACACTCTCTGGAAGTCAATTGTGTGTGGAGATGGTGGAGGAGGAAGGATAATTTCTGTGATGCCCTCTGACAACCTGAGAAAGTGTAGAACCATGCAGTTGACAGAATGTATTGAATGCAATAAACAAATTACAGTCAGACTTATTTTGTTTCCCATTTTCTTTCTGATCCATCAAATGGATAGCAATGAACTGTTGCAAGTTTGTAGCTCTATTTCCAGAGTTAGTTCTGGCTTGACCTGCATCTCAGAGCTCCTCCAGCAGGTCAGGTTCCTTACCATTATTCTGCTCTTCAGAGTCAGAAACACTTTTTTTTTCCCTCCTTTGAGATATAGTGATTTCCAGTTGGTCACAAACAACCAACTTAT
>VYZQ01014603.1:4332-18472 GCA_013400655.1 Mystacornis crossleyi | reverse complement strand
AGTAATAATGAAGCAAATAATTTTGCCTAGTATTTACTTGTAAGTTGTGAACATTTTATCATAGTGTTTTGGAACGACTGCTCTTATTTATTGTACATTATGAATGCCATGGGCACCTTCAACATAAACAGATATTGGCAGACCCCTAACATTTCTTCAGAGGTCTCTTGTTAGACAAGTGCAGCACTTTAGTAATTTTTTTTTTTTCCTGGCAGGTTTCTAGACAATCTCTTAGTTAAACAGACTTAAAGATCTCAGAGGAGGAAGAAAACCATGTTCCCCTACAATCTTTCAGGGAAAAAAAGATCTCAGACTCCTACCAAGGAGTAGAGTAAATTGTGAGCAATGCTGTGTCAGTTGTAAATGTCTGCTCTGGGACTTCATCCGAACTGCACAGGCAGCAGTAGAAAGTTTCCCATTTCTGTGAGCTTTGCAGCGGCTGCTGTTAAGGCAGCGTGCGTGTGCTCTCTCTATCACAAATGTCCAGGTAAGAAGGCAGCACTAGATGGAAACCTCTGCGTAAGCTTAACTGGTGCATCAGTCAGCAGAGCATGCCTCCAATGAATTTGCTCTTGCAGTGTAAGTTAGGAAGGAAAATGCTTGAAAAATCCTGAATGCAATTAGGCACAACATGGTTGTTCTCTCCAAGCTTCATTAGGCTTTGCTCTTAGTTTTCGCATTCCCTGTTGGCTTGGATAAATGGCCAATCTCCAGTTAGCTTCAGTAGGAGCAGAACTGTTGTGGAGAGAGAAGGTTTGTCTGAAAAAATGAGAAGAAAGGGATATAGTGCCTGAGCTGACATCTTGCTGAGGAATAGATGAAGGGAAGAGCAGAAGATGGTAAACAAATGGTTTGCTCAATGCACCTGGGAGAAAGCAAATCCAGCAACTACCAACAAGGAGGCAGCACAGGAACTGACTCACTGCACCCAGATGCAAATGCTTCTTAGACCAGGCTTCAAGGGCTGCCTAGAAGATAAATTGGGGACTTGGCTTAAGCCCTCTGTGGGTTTGCAGTGAGGGAATTGGAGGCTGTTGCCCAGTAGCAGTAGGGCTCAAAGAAAAAGTTAAACAGAAACTTTCCTTGGAGGTGGGCAAGTAGGAACAGAAGCAGCATGGCTGATACTTCAGCCACACATTTTTTTTTTGTTTTTCTTCTGGCTCAGGGTCAGAAGATATCTATTCAGGAAACTGGGTGCAGAAAAAGTAGCAGGTCCTGAGCAGAACAAGAAAAAAGTTTCCACATGTACAGATAAAAGGAAGCTTAAATGCGCAATATAATGGGATTCTTTGTTCCCTTTCCCTGCCTGGGTTGGAAAAGGTAGAAATGTTCCAGCGCTTATAGTATCCACTCTGGAACTATACACACCTTCTGGAGAATAGCCCCGTGGCAGCTGTGAAGGTGATGAAAAGAGAAAAGGAGCAAAAGTCAGTTTAGGTGGAAAAATGTTACAGCTTCAATACCTAGGATCCAGCCCAGCTGCAGGGAGAAAGAGAGAGAGGGAAAAGAGACCACTGAGAGATCTTTTCTTACAAGGAATGCTCATGTTGCTCATGCACATCCCCATAGGTGACAGCTTGTCTTTGTCTGGACTGGGGGTTGAGGAAAAGTTGTTTTTTGCAAGCAATGTTACTGGATAAGTGCAAAGACAATTGCCCAGACCTCAATAACAAGATATCCACTCTTGGACGAACCAAACTATGGTCATACAAAGCAATGATGAAGATCCATACAACAGAGTAGATGATAATGCAACTGCTGAAGTTTAGGGGCTTGCTGACAGCTGCCTATAGCTTTACATTTGAGACACCCCATAGTATTGGGTGAATCCTCTTAGAGTTCATGGATGTGGCACAAGAAGTCCTTTGCCTTTCTGGAGCAGCAGAATGCCACAGAGCATCTCAGCATCTCAGATGGCAATAGTCATCTATGGGTAAAGACATGAATTGAGCCCTGGGAAAACTAAAATTATCCAGCTAAGCTCTCAAAGCTGAGCACTAAAACTGAAAAAAGGGGAGTGTCAGAGCAGCTGTAGTTAAAGGCTCAGGCAGCAGCTGGTAAACTCAGGCACTTGTGGGCATGCAGCAGAGGTCAAAAATTTTCCATAAACCATCCATGCTATCCATGACCTGGGGTTCAAAGAGGTGCTATTAATCCTTTCCCCATGAGGTATTGAGTAAATGTGATCTGGGACTTACTCTTTTGTGGATGCCAATCTTCCTGTGAGGTACTTTAGCCTATTTTTATTTCCAGGAAAGGTAGATTTGAGAACGCATACAATCCGACGTGTACAACACACCTGCCAGGAGGGAGACCTGTCAGTGAAAGAAATAGTCCTTCACTCCATCCTTCAAATAACATGTTCAGTTTAGAGACAGAGCAGGTATCTCTGCTCATTCTTTATAAACTGGCAAGATTTCAGGCATTGACTAAGACAGCTGGTGATACAGCAAACTCCTTATTCCTTGCCAGAACTTATTTATTATTAAAGACAAATTAAGTGATGAGAGGTGGGTCTTGAACATTAGATAATCCATTACCAGTTCAATAGGATTCCCCCGCAAGGAGGTCTTTATGCCAGAAGGTATTTCCAGTGTACTTTGTATAAAAAGGAACTGGGAATGCAAGAAATAAGTTGAAAGGTAGTGCTGCGAATGAGAACGTTTTTATGAGTGGTGGGGGATGTGTGCTATCAGACCAAAAAGTTTGAACAGGTAATCATGACCTCAAAGGTCCGTGAACTATGAAGAGGCTGGATGTGTTCAGGGATGGGAACACCTCTTATGAACTCCTAAAAAGAAACAGTCACTGGGATACAGAAGCCATCTAGGGGAGAGGGCTCCACCTCCTCACTTGTATTTCTGGCTGTCATGAGAATGATTAGCTAGCTGGGAACGTGGACAGGGCAGCCCAGCTAATTGCTGGTGTTTCCTGGTGGCAGGTGACCAGTGTCTGTGTTTGTTCCCCAGGGCGTCTCCTTCCTTGATAAACCAGGGTTAGAAGCAAATCAAAGAGCAGCTGCTTGCTAAAGAGGCTAAAGAAGAGAGGCTCTTGCAGCAAATAGGCAGCACCCTCTTTGCAGCTCTTAACCTTCCTCACAGGGGAGGGCAGTGGGGTCCCTGCTATGAGTGACAGCTCTCCCCAAATGTGTGGAAACAAGTGAAGAAGAAACGATGACCTGCACCGAGTATGTTATTGCTGAATGATTCCCAGGTGAGTTCAGTTAATAAAGTCGCAGACAAATTAAACCACATCCCTCAAATCTTGTCATTATTTCTGCATGTCTGGAACAATGAGGACCAAGATGGTTTTTTTGAGGTGCAAATACAGAAAATTGAGTTTAGTATATCGAAAACCATAGGCGTTTCAGTGGCTGTAGAATGTATTTTCACAGCAAAGCTAACTCAAAACATGTGTGAGCTTATTTTATTTGACAGATATTTGTCTTTTCTTAATCTAAACGTGGATGGTAATGTAGTCTATAGATCGTCTTCTATGTTTTAATTCCAGTCTAATTATTCTAACATTCCACATTTTATCAACGTTTTAGGGATTCTAGCTTCTTCACTAGTTATTTATTCCAGATGAAATATTTCTGCCAGCTTTGACTACCCCACCTCAACCTCTCTCAACCCCCTTCCAGCCCTCAAACTAAGCGTTTGATGTATACTTCATAATAAATACCCTAGCAGCAGGAAACACAATGCCCACAAACCTGATTTTGCATCTGTCTAAAAAGAGGTCAGATAGATGATGAGGCAAGCTAATATAAGGAATATATAAATTTGTAGAATAGTTCTGAAAAATTCTGCAACCTTGGGTCAGAGTTGCTGAATGCTTTGAGTCCTATCACACATGCTGAGACTGCTTCTCAAAATTACATTTTATATATATATCATCATTGTCACTATTTACTTTGTGCATACTTTCTGTAGTCATACATATTCTATGAATAATATTAAATAGAAACATTTGGTATCTTACACTAATGGAGATTTTGTTTGTTACACATCTCAATCCATTCTTTATCAGAGAATTCTTGATCCAGATAGCTCTTGCACTTGATCATAGCTTTTATCTCCCCTGAATTTATTCATCCTAAAAGGATATCAAGTGCAGATTCTTTTCATGGTCTTTATCCACAATTAAAAGCCAGCATTCGAAAGCAATGAACTCAGGGGTACAAAAATTCCTCAATTTATCTCCCACAGATAATGTCTTATTTGTAAATATCTATAAACGTGTTGTTTTGGTGTATGGTTTATATTTCACTAATCTCTCAAAGGGCCTAAATATTCTTTCATTACAAATATCCTTGAGAGTCATCATGTCAAAATCATTCCACAATTAATAGAGGTTGCCTCCAAGGGCCTCAGGGAGAAGAGGGCTGTTAATAAGTGGACAAATAGAGGATACTCTCTGGCCTGCTTTTAAATGCTTCAGGACATTATGCACATTCCAGCAGGTTAGGCTCTGGTAAATTCTTAAAAAGCTTTCCTATTCACACATGTGTTTCTATGGCACCAGAAAATTCTTATCAGTGACATGAAGATGTGAGGTCCTGTATTAATTTTTACAGCCACCAAAAATAGGAAGTAGATCTTTTGACTTACATGGAGATGTATCTGTAAATGAAGCTTGTCAGCCTGACATGAAGTCCATAATTATTAGCAAGAAATTGCTAAATCTGGTCTTTTTATTAAAAAAACCACACCACAATTGTTTTGAGGCTCGGTAAGGGAGCCTATTGTTCTTCCTAATTTTTGAAATGGCTAAGAANTGAATTCTCTCCGCGGCGGCTGCAAGTCTCACTCCTTCCAAACGCCAGGAGAGCAATGAATCTCAAGCACTCTACCCCACCTCTTTTTTTCCAGTTCTAAATCTCCAGATGTCTTTGCTCCCCCACCTGAGAAGACGCCACCAAGACCAAAAAAAAAGGACAATTGGGCCCCTCCCTTGTGGCTGGCTAGGTTCTTTGTTTTTCTTAAGTACCCCAGCAATCGCCCCTTAACATGGGGAAAAAATTCCTTTGAGAGAAGAAAAGAGCACATACACACACAGAAAGAAAACTTTCTCAACCCCCAACAGTTCTGCTCACTGATTATTTCACCTGAGTTAGTAGAGAGTGTAAATTTCATCTTTCCATTATCATTGTTCAAGTTAGTGGGAAAACATTTGGCCTGTGTAAATATAATTTTTTTGTTTTGTTACTGTTTTTTTTCCAGTTGGAGAATATTTTAAAGTTTAAAGCTATTGAAACTCATAAAAAATGTCCTTGCTCCTTCTTTTTGTGGCATGGTATCTGGCAATTAAGTACAGTTGTTTCTTGACAATAATGTGTTTAAATAGTTTAAGAGAAATTTATGTTAACCATTTGTGGACAAAAAACTGTACATGTGTGTTTTTGTAATCATGGCTAGAAATAAGATACAGAAAAGTATATTTCTGTAAGATTGGAGCAGATTCTCTAGTTACTTTGTTGGACTTTACCGAGTAGTCATGTAGAAGTTTCATATGGAAGATCAAAATCAGCCATAAAATGGGACTGTGGTTGTAACCTTAATTACCGAAAGGACATCCCCTCCAGAGGATCATAATCCGGTTTGAGAAGCAGAAAGGCGGTTACTTCCCTATGGGAGTCTGGGAGCGATCCTCTCAAAAGCTTGGTGACATAGTCCTGTAAGCCTGATATGATTTCACTTTCAAATGTATTTAAAAATTCTACAGCAAATCCATCGGGGGCGTAGGCTTTCCCGCTTTCAACACAAATACTGTTTCCTTAATTTCATTCTCTGTCCTGGGAATCTGCAACAGTTCTTTCTGCTCTTGTGTCAGTTGTAGCTGCTGCTATTCCACCACTGATGAAAGAATTGGATTTTAATGTTTGTTCAGAGGTACGTAAGTTGGCATAATAATTGTGAATAACTGTGATTCTCCAGGGTGAAGAGGAGTTTGGCCTTAGTATTTTCCAGTTTAATGGGTTAGTTTGGATCATTTCTTCTTTGTTTGTCAAACCAACTAACAATGAGCATACTTGAGGAATGGCGACTAAAAATAAACATTTCTTTCTCAGGTTTTTATAAAGGGATAGAAATACATTTAGAGTTAAATTTGTACATCTTTCACAAGAACTTCTATACTCCCGTGCTTTAAATTTGTTGGAAGACAGATTTATCTTGAGTGAGTAATATTAAAATCTGATCTTGTCCCAACATTTTTTTAAGTAGGACAAATATTTTATTCTGAGAACAAAATATATGTCAAACTCTGTGACCCATGGATCCAATCCTCTCATCTACTCTTCCAATCCTGCTCCAATGAAAAAAAAAAAAAAAAAAAAACTACTCATAGGAATTATTTACAAGTTTTAAAAATTATCAGCCTATGAAGAATTATTTACTCAATTCTCATTATCTTTATTCTTTTCTTTGGGAAACACTAGACTATTTCTGCAAATTATCATCAAATGTCATCCTTATCCACAAAATCTCTCTAATATGAAGGAAGGCAAAAACTCCAGTTTAACGCAAAACTAGAAAAAGTCAGAGAGGAATTTCTTGCATATTCTGAAAAGATGGGATTAGGCTCTCAGTGGAAAAAGATAACTCCTTTTCATCCTACAGGAT
Organism: Mystacornis crossleyi; assembly: GCA_013400655.1. Classification (NCBI taxonomy): domain Eukaryota; kingdom Metazoa; phylum Chordata; class Aves; order Passeriformes; family Timaliidae; genus Mystacornis; species Mystacornis crossleyi. The sequence continues at coordinate 11,846 of VYZQ01014603.1, read as the reverse complement.
CTGTACAAATTACCAGGGCTGTACTAAGCTTTGGAAATGCCTATTTATTTCAGTCAACTTTTGAGTGCATAAATGTCTAGCTTAGACTAGAAACAACTGACCTTCAGACTGATAAAGTTATCACAGTCCCATCCTGAAAATCTTTATGAGATTTTCTGTGAATATTAACTTCTGTCAAGCTTTCCTTGTTCCAGCTGTTTTTATTTCCCATTGTTGTCAGGTTTTCAAGACACAGACTGGTCCATCTCAGTTCTGTGATAGCTTCATATTTCCCACTGTCAAGCAAGTCAAAGTGTAGCTTGCATATATATGCTTTCAAACTCCTAGGAAAGAGTTGATGTGGACTTACTGATTATTCTTTTTCAAGAGATCTGGAAGCCTTCAAAATGCTGTCCAAGCAAGGTGCAGAGTGGAAAAGAACTTCCTTAATGGTCTGCTGTGACCACTAAGACTGTATTTCTGGACAATAACACACAGGTGTAAATTGCTACTTTGAGCTTTAGTTTTCAGTAATAAAAGGGGGTTTTTTTATCTATTCCTGTTATCTTCTGTTTTTTCCTGAGTGCATAATCATAAGTACCCTTCAGCTTCCCAGATTTATGTCATAAGACCCACTGAAAAAATTGTAGATCTAGTGTGTTAGGCATAAATGACGTTTTATCCTTTTCCTACTCAGAAATTGTTTTCTGTTTGCTAACTTAATTGTTTCAGATACGTATGGACATGACTTAAAAGCTATGTCATTGCAAGACTTTTCCTAATTGTTTTGTTTTCCTTACAGTTTGCTTCAAATGACAATTTTTTGTCTTGAACATTGCCACCAGCACCAATTGCATTGGTAACTCAGGCTTTCTGATCATGACTGGAGGAAAATAAATTGATTCTTCTCAACTTCTTACTTCTCGTGTTGATTGTATTAAAAGTCTAATTGTGGAGATGTATAGTGTTGTCTTTTCCTGCTATGCTCTCTTGTAGAGATCATCTTCTGTTTACTCATTTTGGAGGAAAAAACTGACCTCCTCTTCCTCCTCTACCAACAGGACAGCAGGAGTCTTTGTTTCTTTACGGGTTTTCCTTTAAGAACATTGTTTATATTTGGCTTGTCTCTTCCCTAGCACAAGGAAACTCCAGCCCTCTGGATGTTTTCACTCGCTCTCCCAGTCCTCCTGCCAAATCTGGTGCTGCTGCTCATCTTTAACTGTTTTGAACAGAACACCTCCTGCAGCACATTGATTAAGTACAGGAAGCATTAGTGACCAGCAGCTCAGGGCAGTGGGTTGTTATTGACTCTGACAGACCAATTTGTTTCTCCAATGTTCATTATTCTACAAAAGGGGCACATCAGACAAGGCAATTGAAATGTACAATATTGCCACCTGTCTCTTTTCTGCCTTGATTATGTACAGCCTAGACTTCAGTTCCAAAGTACACTAAGACCTCAGAGATATGAATTGTAAAAACTAAGATAATTAGAATTCCAGACTGGCCCAACTTGGAGCGAAGATAATTAATGCTAGAAGTTCCAAATGAGCACACATATGACAAGTAAATAAATTTAAATTTAAGCAAAAGTTTCTATATTTCTGGGAATTATTAGTATGTGATCACAGTGACACTTTGTGTTCATTGGTGGGGAATGCACTCTGCTGAAACACTGCAGTGTGCTGGAGTTAACATCTATTATCTAATATGCTCATTAACAATGAGTGACCTAATGCCCGCAGTGAGAAGACTGCAACTAAATTTTGGTAAGGTCAGGAGCTATTTATGGAGCAGCAGCTACCGGATGTAAAAAGAAAGCCAAGAAGAGAATGACGCAGTTTAAAACATGTACTCACACGAAAACTAAAATATATATTCTGACACAGTGCACTGCTAATTCATTTTTAATGCATGTACTAGCATGTTTGTCCTTTGCCATGGAATGGCACGTGACTTTTCCCCACATTCACTTTCTGTCCTTGCCTGTCAGCAGATATTTAGTCTGTGTGTCTCCATTCATAAAACATAGGGATCTACTAACAAGACATTCCTGGGCACAACAAAGATATTAAAATTCCTTAGGAACTGCTCTTAGATGCAATCAAGAGTCAAAACATAATGCCATTAACAGATTCTGATGCTAATTCCCACCGTGATCCATCGCATTTCCTTTAAACTATCTATGTAACAGCAGAGAGCATACCAGTGTACAGGAAACTGTCTGGGATTTTATTTAGAACTGGAAAAATACTCCAGAGAAGTTTTACTCATTTGCTTTCCCTTCCCTGAAATTGCACACAACAAAGATAATTTTTTCATATATAATTATTCTTTCCCACTAGAAATAATGTTTGCTTCCTGCCAGTGGCTCTGATTCTTACCTGCCCTGCCCTATGCCTCACAGCAGCAAGAAGGGATAGACCTGTCTGCTTAGACTTTCTGAACTGCTCTGGCAATGTGAAGCAGCTGTAAACCCAACAGGGAGCCAACCCCAACAAGCCCAGTCAAATCAAGTTTACAGATGTTTTACATCACCCAAACAGGGCAGCGCAGCCAAGGCAGACCAGTGAATCTAGCCCTCCAGATGTGTGCTGGTTTCAAAACTGAAAGTTGCAAAATAAATATATTATTTGGAATGTGTATTCAATAACATTCATTTGATTTCCATACGCTCTTGCAAGGACCTCCAGGCTCTGATAACAGATTTGATTTTCTTCCTGATCATTTAAACCCAGATGCTGCTTTTGATGGATACGTCACATACATATGGTGAGTCAGGAGCCACACATTTCCCTGCATTTTACAAAACCAAGACAAAAATATACACACCTTTAGTCTTTTGAAAAAGATGGACAGCAATTTACAGAGTGCCCCTGACTGCAGTTGAGGTGTGTAGGGCAGACTCCTCATGAATCTGAAGGTCATAGCCAAACCCAGATGGGGTCCCCTGGCTTCTAGTAAAACGGGATTTTCTTACTGCACCCCTAGACACTTCTGCAAAGTGAATTCTTCTGAAAAAATATCAGAGGTACAGTCACAGCCTCCCTGATGCGTGGAGGAGATTTCCCATGGGTTTGGAGCTGGATTTCTCTGACAGTAGATACCCATTCACCAGAGGTTTCTTTCCTGAAGGTGCAGTGGACTTTCAGACTGCACAACTCAGTGGATACAGTAGACTTAAAAATTTACAGCAGAATACTTCAATTATTTGACCCAAAATATTTACTAGGTGAGTTTTTTCCAAATAATTCCAAATAATTCCAACTTTTTTCCAAATAATTTCTAAATAATTTCCAAGTAATGCCCTGGCTATCTACCAAAATGATCTTATTTAGCACTTTTTCAAGACAGATGATTTTATTAAAATACCTGTAAGCAAAATTTTAACTTACAAAAATTTTTTAAGTTGAAAATATACTGACATGCCAATGTGTTCTGAAAGGTGTGTGTGTGTTTCTCTGGGAAATCAAAAATGCTTGTTAAACATCAGGGAGAAAACAGTTTGCACATTAATTCCATTTCCCAAATTCTCACCAAGCTGTGAGTGGATTTGAAAGCATTAGACAGTAGTTTGCATTTTATTACTTCATAGTGATCTACTTACTGTATGAGATGCAAAAAGCAATTTAAAAATATATTAAAACAATGAGTTTCATTAGTAAAAAATGATTAGTCCAATTATTATTCTTGTTTTTCTTCTAAGCTTCAACTAAACTGTTTGTGCTACCCCCAAAGCCCAGTCATAAATCTCAGAAATCCTGGTGATGAGTCCAAATTTACTGTAAGAGTAACCCTGCCCTTTTCAAAAACAAAAGAGGAACTTCTAATTTGAGGTGTTTTGTTGTTTGGCTAATGGGGCTTTTTTCTGTTTCTTTTATTTTTTAATAAGAACCAACTGTGCACTATTGGTTATGACCTTGGAAGAGCAGAGTGGTGCTCTGTTTGTACCAGCCCGGGTGCACATGCACAACGCCGTTTCTCCCTGCTGTGCCTATCTGACTGCAGTGTCAGGAAATTTACAGGTCTCCCTCTGGTCATTTTAGAGAGGTCTGGCCCTGTTTCCTCCTCGTGGGATGCAAATAACTCCCGTGGACTTCAGTGAGGGTTGTTCATAACCTACAGCAGGGGGTAAGGGCCATGCTGATCACTCAGAGGGCTGCAGTCCCAGATGTGGACAGCTGCTCTGTGCCACGACTGCCTCTGCCCACAGGAGCCAGGGCACACGTACCAGGAAAGGCCACCCTGACTGACCTGCACCTATATAAATGACAGACAGACATCTTGAAAATCAGTAGGGAGCAGAAGGAAAGATACAGTCTTAGCAAAAGCAGCTTTTGGGTCAAAACAGACACATGACATTATCCAATCACTCATCTATCAGGCAGCTGGCATGCTGATTTATCACAGAATGGTGTATTTGAAGACATCCCTATATGAGTACATGGAAGGACTGCCAGCCCCAGCTGCTGCTTTAGAGGCTGGCTGCATGCCATTTAACTCTCGTCAATCAAAATCCATAAACGGCAGAAGGAGGTGGAGAAGAGAAAGAAAAGGGTAGTGGGAAAAAGAGTAAACCCTGGAGGGAGGGAAGTAGAGGTCTGTAGGAATATATGCTATATGGAGTGAATGTGAAACGGCTAATATACCACCCAGAGCCACTCTAGCTTTGCATTAGACTGCATTTAAAATCTTCCCCATGCTATATGCACTCCAAAAGAGTGTGTGCTGGTCATTTTTACTGCTGTTGCTCTTAATTTGCTTCAGTTTTCGTTCATGAGCCGAGCGAAAGAAACAGGCATAATTTGGATGTTTCAAAAGCGATCATAAAAAGGATCTTTAATTTGAACTCCACACTCATAACCAGATCTCTGAGGATCTCATACCCCTCATGTCTATGGATACCAACACTTCTGTAAAAAATTGTGATTTTGAAGAGGTGAGGGTGTTTTGAATTCNATTTTGTAAATAGGATTTATTTTTAGTATTTTAAATAAGAAGTCTGTTTGAACATGCCCTGAGACTGTAAACGTTAGAGTCTGAAAACATAACCTACAATCAGTAAACATGTAAGCAATGGAAAAGATACATCAAGAATGGCTCATTACAAAACATTAAAAGAAGAGATTGTGCTTTCCTCACCTATATGGTAAGTTTTCAGCTGCCTATTTTTCTTAATATAAGCACTGTACCTATGTACGCCTGGAGCACAGTGTGTTATCATCAAACCAGCCTGACCAGAACCACTTCTACAAAGTTCCTTCAGCTATCTAGCAAAGTCTGAAGCAGGCAGCATTATCTTAAAAAAAATACACCAGGTAAATTCTTCCTCTCCACCTGAAATATGAAAACCTTTCCCACAGGCTCTTCCTGTTCCCTCACGTAATGCCCTGTAAGCCAGTGTAATAGAAAGCATTCCATACCATCACATTACCAAACTAGACAATAAAACTTTCCTGCGGATTTTTGTTAGGTCACAGAATTAGTCTAGTCTCTGTAATGCTCTCTGTGTATTTCTTTATGTGCATATGTGAGTATACCTGTCTGTACAGAAAATAAGAAAACACAGTGTGTGTGACTCAACACAGAGCAATAAAGTCTTTCTGCCTGGCCTAACAGTTCCATATCCGTGGTTTTTATAAGAGAAAATGATCCATTCACATCTCTCACAGGAGTATGAATTATAACAAGAGTATATATGACTATTTCCCTGTCCACCAGCAGGTAATAAGAGCTTGCTTCCCTCCCACCCCCGCATTAATAGGTTCCCAAAAAATCCTTAGAGCAACACCATCTGTGGATTGGAGGTAGATGCCAGCACTGAACTGATGACCTTGCTAAGTTGCTTAGGCCAACAGGTCAAGTCCTCCTCCCTTTTGCTCATCCTCAGAGCTATTTCTCTATGTGAGCGAGTGCAAAACATGTTAACAAGGGTAACGTGTACCTGCCTGGTTGTGAAACAGCATTATAAGCCACACGCCTGTCACTGGAAAGATCTGAAAAAAGAGGAAGGACTGCAAGAGCCCTGAAAGTCTATCCTCATTTTGCATGTGTCCCTGCCTGGGAGATGTTCTCATTGGTGGGAGAGATGAGAAGTAATGTTATACGTGATGTGAAGGCAATTGCCTGGGGTATGACAGCTTGAGGGAGGAAAGAGACAAATTCAGCAACATATCAGTTTATGACTCTTTAAAAGTAATTGCTTTAATCCCTGAACCGTAATTTAAAACCTACTGAATTTTACTGTCTCCAGCTCTGGTTTTCCCTTATGGCAACAACAACAAAAAAAAAGGTAACTTTTTTAAACTAAATTTATATGAGTTCCACCAAAGGAAGTATTAGGTCACTCTACCGCCAATAGCACAGGTGAGCCAATTTTGGATCATGAGACCAAGTGGTATTTGTGTTAAAGAAAATGTTAAGCTTCATCATTTTAAACTACAGCATTTAACCAGTTTATCATTGGGTGTCCTGCACAAGTGCTTTTCAGTACATCCCTTATTTTAACTTTAACTGAGAAAGGTACTGTTCTGCATTTACAATAGCTTTTAACATTAACTGCTGTACTATTAATGTGATTCAAAAGAGTCTGTGTAGGAAAGAGAAGTGTGGGAATTTTTTAATCCACTAATAGTTCCTCAGAAACCACTATAATATAGGAAGCTCAGTTATACCTTTTTAAATTTAACAATAACGTGCATAAGAATATTTTCAAGAAAAATGTATATAAAAATATTTAAGCAGAATTCTGCAGAGTCAGCCACCTCTTCCAAAAATCAGTAAATAATCACATAAATAATCACACAGACAGCAAACTCTATGGGACTTGGACTATAATCTTTTTACCTGTTAACAGTGGTATATCAAACCCAGCCAATGGTTTCTCAGTCCAATTTACTAATCAAATAATAAATATATCACCTAATTCATAACATCCTTTAACTTCTACAGCTCTGTATTTTCTTTGAACTAATGAATTTGGATTCCTTGGGTGCATATATACATTTTTTTTTTCTGTACTGGAGCAGCCCACAATCCAAGTACCGGACACAAAATATAGATATTCTCCTGTCTGAAATGGTTACAAAAACCTCAGGATAGTTCTGTGTCTAACTCCTGTTAACAATTTATAATTTTCAAATTTAAATAAACTGGTAAAAAACCTCACAGTTTACCCAATTTATCTACTTGCTAGTCTGTTCTTGATCTTGGACTGTTCTTTCTTTTTGTGATTTTCAGATCCTGCAAGATGAGAAGTCACGGGGATATTTATAGGAACAGGCCCTCTACAAGTGGAGGGGCATCTAAAGAATTAGTGGACAATTTTTGGCTGTCATGAGAGGAGAAAACTGCGGCTATCATCCAGAGAAGTGACATTTAGGGTTGATACATCACCTCCCTGTGATCATCTAGAAGTTTGTGGTTTGTGTTGATAGGAAGAGCAAGCACTCTCTTGGAAGGATTGTTCAGCTCAGCAATGCTGAGTGCTCAGTAAAGGTGAGTTCCCTCGGACACTCCCCTTTGACTGCAAGGGG
>VYZQ01014599.1:0-12427 GCA_013400655.1 Mystacornis crossleyi | reverse complement strand
TGGCACGGTGAAACCCCTTAGAGAGAATCCCAACCGTAATGATTCTGTGAAAGATCTCCAGGATCATAGAGTTCACCATCTGACGGAACACCGCCATCAACTAAGCCACAGCACTAAGTGCCACATCAAGTCATTTCATGAACACTTTCACAAATGGTGACACCGCCACCTCCCTGGGCAGCCTGTTCCAATGCTTAACCACCCTTCCAGTGAAGAAACTCTTCCTGATGCCCAGCCTGAGCCTCCCTGGTACACCTTGACGTTTTGTCCACTTATCTTGTCTCTGAGAGAAACAGGACCTGCAGTCAAAAGGCTTCCCCTCCCAGCTGATGACAGCTGATTTCATCAACTTTCTCCTGGTTTTGGTGGCCTGTAGCTGACTCCGATCATGCTATTATGCTTGTTGATCTCTTTTCTCATCCCGACCCTTAAGCTTTTGATCAGACTGACACCTATTGCTTTGCAAAGCTCTGCACATTAAGGTCACATCGTTGCAAAGAGCATGGCCCCAAGGTCTCACTTTTCTCTTTTTACCTTCCTGGAGACCCATCTATCCGTCCATCCATCTATATCAGCAGTGCAGTCATATAAACTATCTCACGTTATCTCAACGCCTAAAAATATCACAGCTTTGTACCTGCACGTGGATTTCCAATTTCTTCCTTTTTGCTGCATTTTTTTGTGTACAGGCATGTCAGAGATGGCCCTGGAGGATGGGAGAGGGAGAGTCTGGGTTAGAGATAGGGACACTGGCTGCTATTTGTTCCCTAATTTTCCTTTTCTGTGGAACGGGTTCTGGTGTCACGATGTTAATCATTTTGTGAAGCAAAGAAGCTGTTCCACTTGTGTAGGAAATGTCAGGAATGTAATTCCTGGGTACTGTTAATCCTGTGAAAAAACCTTTCATAACCCCTTTTTGGCACAAGTGAGTGAGCACACAATAGGAGACAGAGGCATTTCTAATCCGGCTCTTTCATACTCAACTTCTGTGACATAGATTTGTGTACCTGTAGAATGATGCTGGTCTACCTCTTAGGGGTTGGTCACTCTTTTTGACAGTTTTCACATATTCTAAATTCCAGATGATTAAATTTAGTATGTTCTTTCACCTACTTTAATGCACTTGCACAAACAGACCTGTTCTGTCTCTGTGATAACTTCTGTTCAGCCTTCTTCAAGCAGATTTTGCTTTTCTTCAGCATTTTTCCATATGGTGGACTCTGAATGTCCCACAGTGGATTTGAGATTTAGTCCCCAATGAGGAAGAATGGAAGAAACCTCTTTCTTCCTCTCTCCAATGTAAGGGAGCAGAATCAGCTGGCATTGGCCCTGTACTTCCTCCTCCTCTTCTCAGAAGCTGGAAGATTGCAGTTCCCTCCTCCCACATCCTCATCTCTACTCAGATGTGTGCGGCTATTGATGATTAGAATTTTTTTCATGTCCAGGGTTCTTCAGGTGAATTCCACCCGAGCTATGATAGCTCCAAAACTGACTATCTGAAGAGGAACTATCCTAGAACAATTGCTAGGAGCTCAGTGCGCACTTCCCCTGAGCACTTCTCCATAGCTGTGGAAGTTATGATGTACTCATTGGCTGAGGTGTCTCAGTAACTTCTCCTTGAGGGGATTTTACTGTACATAGTTTGAGAGACTCTTAGAGCTGTGCTGTGTCCCTGGGCTATACAGCTGCTGTGAGCAGATTGCTCAGCTTTATACTCTCCTTTACTGTACCTGCCTATATCCAGCAGAGAGTGTGTCTTGCAAGGGTTGATTGTGGTGAAAACATTGCAATAAAATGGATCACAGTCTGGTGGCAGCTGTAAAAGCTTGGGATGGACTGCCACGCTGTGTCGTGTGATTGCACGCAGCCTGTCACTAGGCAGACGTGAAGATGGAAACAACCTGTTATTAGTGGAATCCCTTTCAAGAAGGAGTAGAGCTTTTCACATGCTTTGACAGGACAAGAATATCTTACTGTAATTTCTTCATCTTACCACTTATCTAAGGGCATGTATGTTTTGATGAAATCATAGTTACGTTTTTTTTTTTTCTTTTTTCTATTGTTAACAGTTACCGGAGGAGTGTTTTGGGCTCATTTTCTGATCTGTGGCGTAATGAATGCACTGTCCTTATCTGTTTGTCCCATGTTATATACAGGCACTGAGGCTTTACATGCAAACCATTGTTTCTTTTCCTCTTCTTTGAGTAATGTTTTTCATCTATTTTATTGAACTTCTGGCTCCGTAAAATACGATCTGAGAAGTCACAGTGTACACTAATGGTGACAATGTTGCAGTAACAGGGTATTCGGTCCAAAGTAACTTTAAATACCGAAGTCTATCAAAGCAGGCTTTGGCTCCATTCATTCTTGTGCACACTTACCCTTCCACACCCACTGCTAAGTTAAGCTTTATCACCCTCCACTGCCAAGCCAGCTTCACCCTCTGAGCTACACTGCATTCTCTGATTCCCCGGAGCATCAACTGTGTATCTCATGGCTTGTACCTCCTCTCCTGCCTGGCACATGGGGCGCATGTGCTGTGTATCTGTGATCCCACCTGGCACATCAGTCTCTGCAGAGGAGCGCAGAGCTAGAGCCTTGCTCCTCAGGGTGCTGCCGCTTTGTCCTGTCTCTTATGACGCCTCGACAGGAGCCAAGGAAGCACAGCTGCCAGAGAGCCTGTCTGTGCCATGTAGAACCTGAGCCACAGTGGGAGGCCAAAGGAATAAAGAGGCAGCCCAAACCTGTATGGCTTCCCTGCTGCAGGCACGATATGCCTGTGCTTCAGCTGTGGTTCAGCTCTTCCTCAGCTGAGGCAAATACAGAGCTCCTGTATTTCAGGAGATGAAAGGGTGTACTAGCAAAGGAGGAAGGATTTTTCCTAGGATTTCTTATTTCACTGTGGCATGCCTCCATGTGGAGAATGTCTGGTGTCCAATGTCTCCTGCACTGCAGCAGTCTTGCCCCAGCTAAGTCCACTTACACCTCCAGTGAAGTAAGAATCTCCTGGTTTGGATATAGTTATAAAAATGCAGCTATAGCATGGGTGTGAAAGTGCTGAACTGATGCTTTGCTGAAGAGTCATTTCTTAACTTGGAGTGTGCTTGTACTTGGAACCCTAATAACCTTTCAGTGTAATTCATACTAGTAAACAAGTACCAAAAAAGAAGTGGTCCGATAAGATTGTTTTGTTCTTAGATTGCACTTTTCATGTACACATTGATGCTGAGGGCATTCATGACATTTGTAGGGTCAACAGGAGGGTAAATAGAGTTAAATGACTCGCTGAAAGCAGCCGTCAGAGTCAGCGCATGGAGCATCCCTATCTTATCAGTGGATTCCTCTTAGTGTTCAAACCAGAGACCCATTTGAACACAGACTAAATAATTTTGTAGCAATAGTGAAACACAGAGGTTGCTCGTGTATCAAGTTAGCCGTGTCTGCGTTAATATGGGCTAATCATTATTCCTAAGGAGGGTTTTACTGTTATGAGGAGAAAAGGTACTTTTCCTTCTCTCCCCTATAGTTTTATTGTTTCACTTGGAACAAAAGATTTTTTAAAAAGCAGAGGTTACCTTGCTACCATTAATACAGTTGTGAATATAAGTTTAAAACAAAACTTCATGCGATTCAAATGCAAAATATGAATCTATTTGGAACTGCAGTCACTTAACTGAAAGTCACTAAACTGCATATAAGTTTAAAACAAAACTTCATGCGATTCAAACGCAAAATATGAATCTATTTGGAACTGCAGTCACTTAACTGAAAGGGTATTAAGTTCAAAATAGGTGTTTAAGAAATGTGTTAGTTATGCTGAAAAATTCTCTATGCTTCATTTCTTACAGCATAGATCTGTCATCTGCTACAGAGGACTTTCGGACTTAATTATTTAGATGAGCTTTTCTTGTTTAATATTTTGAAAATTTGGGGGGAAAGCTTTCTCATAATTTCCAGCAAGGCACTGTTTTGCCTTGGTCAGATGGTCTTGAAACCAGTCGATACCTCTCAATTTTTAAGGTTGGATTCTTCTCTAGTGCTTAGTAAAACAAGCATAATATGAAGATTGTTAGCTGCTGTGGCTTCCAAAAGCGCAGGTATCATTTAAAGCTGGAGTTCGGCCTAATGAATGCTGTGTTCTGTGTCTTTTCACTACTAGAAAATGAATTTGAACTATGAGGCACAGCAGAGGCAAAGGTCAATTCATTGTCATTTAAGAGCCATTAGTCTGATATAAATGCTTTCCCTCTTCTAGCTGATCTCCTTTTGAAATGTTGCCCAGTTTTAAGTGTTAAAACGAAATGAAGCAGATGAGCCATACTCCCATGTTACATTTACAAGTTATGTGTCTCTCAGTGACAGCTTTTGAGCTGGAGCAGGTACAGAACATCTCTGCTACAGGCAGGGTTGAGGCCAGTCTCTGCTCTTGACCATTTGGCTTCCAAACCCTTGTGGTGATGGCTTGTACAGCTAATGCACAAATAGTATCCCACTAACAATTTTCACACCTCTTTTGTCTTCCCTGTTGTGCAGAAGACCTGCTTAAAACAACAGCATCCTTCAACCACAATCTGGTTGTGGTGGCCTAACCCTGCAGTCACTCAAACCACCTTGGTAATTCCAGCACACCGTTCATGCGTAGCTTGCTCATCTCAACAGGGGCATTCCCATACATGGCTCTGGTGCTGACAGTGTCTGGCTTTGTTCCTGTCTGGAAGGACTTTCATCCTTGTGTGTGACCCCAGCTCCATGAAGCTGCTGCTGAAGTTCCCACTGGCTTCTGTAGGGTTTGGCATTCCCCAGTCGTTCTTTCCTTTGTGCCTATGTTTGCTCAGCATGTTCAGCTCTGGTTTCATGCTCAGCTCTCCTTTCTGGCTGTTCCTCCTTCATTCTTGTCTCCTTAAAAGATGATAAAGGCTCAGAAATAGCACTTCACACAGTCTTCAGAGGGGTTATTTTGTGGTTTCCTGGAGAGTCCAAGCTTGCGTCTTGCTTGCTCGTCAGTTTTTTGGGTTTTTTTGGTTTTCTTTTTCTTCTCCTCTCTTCTGAAATTTGTATGCTGAAGGCTCAGCCTCACAGGAAACCATCTTTAACCAAACCACAGCAGCAGAATTATCATACACTCGCCTCCCCTCAAAGCCATCTCAAAGATCACATAGGTGGCACAGTTTCACAGCCCTAAGAATTTCAGTGCTTTGCAGTGGGAATGCACACACTGGGTAGGAAATCCCAAGATGTTCCACTGTCTCTGCCTCAAAAGGGCCAGTGCTTTTTAGGCTCATATCAATTCCTCTTAGAGGGTTGAGGTAGGTGTTTTTCTGGTGTGAGGAGAGAAGAGGTATTGCTTCTACCTTCATCAGAGTGAACTCCAAAAGAGCAGGAGTTCTTGTTCAGGTTGTGTGTGTGCTGAAGAGGTCACGTGTCGATCATGCTGGCTTTTGATTAGAGTGGACAAAAATTCAGCTGCCCTCTGGAACCTTTCTGAAGTTACTGTTTGTCGTCTATTGTCATCATCCTTTTTTTTCCCAACCTGGTGGCTTTTTATTTTTATTAGGATGTCAGCTCATCTAACATCAGTGCAGAACTGGGGATTTCTTCCACTTACACTAGTGATGCCCGGCTTTGGGAGCGTGCCAGGTATCCATAGTTAAGTTCTCTATTCATCTTTGTCCTCTACAAGCCTTTATGGTTGAATAGGGGTTTTTTTCTGCTGAAAGGTAATGCTACCTGTCAGGCATCATTTTAACATGCTTCTTCTGATTTTAGGTAATGCTCTTATATTGGCTGGTAATGTACTGAGCACAAACAAATGATCACTGAAAATATCCTTCTCAGTAATGGTGAGTTTCATATTTGATCGAACTATTTCATTTTAAATACTACTTTTTAACAAAAAGACAGGTATCACTGATGTTAATGGTAACTCTTCGTGGGACCAGGAGAAACAAAATTTTTTTTTTCCCTGTCCCATAGCAAACATAAGTTGTGTTGAATTCACTCTTCAGGCTATTAAAGGATGGCAGTCACTCATTAGCTCCCTTTCATGGTATAAGGAATCATTTGAACAAAACCCAAAAGAGGTACCATAGTAAGTTAGCGCCAAGTTAGAACTGGAACTAGGGATTATGTAAAAAATGTCTACTCTGACTTGTTCAGAAGTTAACAAGCATCTTTTTCCCCCCTCCCTTGCATTCAGGAATATTTGCACAGGAATTACAACATCCTGATGAAAGTAACAACTTTCATCATCCAGATGAAAGTAACAACTTTTTCTGGTAAAACAGTGAGGTTTTAAGAAACTGGCTTTGTGTGACATTCTAGCTTATCCATTGAAAGGCTCTCTTCCTGTGCTGTCACATTTGATTAATTTGGCTTTCTCAGAATTTTCAACTTTATCTGAATTTTCCAATTTTCCTCTGATTTATCCAACTCTCACAATTCATTTTCTGAACTGATGACATTCTCTCCTTTATTCTCAAGATCTGTAGCAAGTTAGTGGAAGGCCAAGTTCTGCTTCTTGTGTTGACCACATAAGAAACTTTTTCTACTCTTTTTAAAATTAGTATTTATTTCCTATAATAAATAATACCTTTTCTAGAATCTTGTAAAGCCTGGTCACTATGACGCTGCATTTTTTTCTGGTATGCTGAATAAATTACATTTCCATGAAGGGGTTTATCTCCTCTCTTCCAGTGTCTGTTCTGCTGTTTCTCCATACCTTCTTGGAACCATGACTTTTTTTCCTCTCATTCCAGGAGATGGAAAGGAAGCTGTGTGGGTGTTGCAGGGCTGCCTTTCCTGCTTGTGCTTGTCACAGGCAGGATCTCAGGTGGAGAGGTGGTTTGGTTTGCCTTCCTAGGGCAGTAATGAGCAGTGATAAGCTGTGAGCCCATGGACAGACCTTGCTGACCTGGAGGACACTTTTCAGCCCTCACTCTTTCAGGGCTGGAGCACATTTGGAGATCGATGTCCTCTACAGACAGTGGCTGCAACCCCCCCTCTCTCTTGTGTCACCATGTCAGCAGGTGGGAGCTCACCTCTGTGTCATATTTGCTCTGGGGTCTCCACCAGAGCTATCAGTGTCTTCCACACACTCCAAAGTCTCATTCTCTCTTCTAATGGTAAGGCAAAGGACCAAAACAATTGGATTTAACACCTGTGGGGCAAAGAAGCCTAAGAACTGTGATGCATGGGAGGAGAGAAAACACATTAATTTCTATTGTTTTCTCCCTCATCCTTCCCCTTGGCTTTTTGCAGAGCTGATGGTTGTTATCATTTCTGTCTTGGACTAGCGGCTCATGCCAGAGTGAAAAAGGAAACTGTGTGAAAGTATGAGAATCCGGAGGCAGGAGAAAGAAGAGATTTGTGCGGGAGAAGGGTGATTTGATGTAGTGAATGTAGGAGCTATGGTCTGTCATTTGTTCATGCTTCAGCACTGCCCTGCATCTCTAAAGCCTTCACACCTCTGTCTCTGGGGCTCAGAAAGATGGTCTGAATATGATCTCAGAGAAATGATCTGAAGCCCATTCATGGTTTGTACTTCTGCTGCATGTGGTCCTGCATTTTTCAACAAGCAGTCCCTGGTCACAGAGGGTGGACAAGCAGCACCAGAAATCTGTTCAGGAGAGGTGACACAACCCACTTGGCCGTGTGATGGGGCAGACTGGCCACATGACTGCAAGATGATGTCTGGCACACGGCAGCTCTGACCGCAGGTACATAATTCAGTTTCTGGATGGGGAGACTGCGGGGAAAACCCAGAAGAATTTAAAAATCTTCTTAAAAGGACAAAAAAAACTCTTGGCCCTCTGGCTGCACACTGAACCAGAAAACAAAAAGCTGTACATGTAAGAGTTCAAGTAGCAAGCCATAAAAGAGGCCACTCTGTGAGATGAAAGATTTTTTTCTCTTTCTGACGTGAGGTACCAGTGATGAAAACTGCCAGAGGATGTCGCAGTCAGTGACTTAAGGATGGAATTTCCACATTGCTTGTGAGTCCCCTTGGTTATACAGAGTGACGCCAGCCCTTTGGAGTTACAAGAATGTTGATGGTTTTGTAACAGCCTTTAACATGCAGGGATTTTATTATGGACATTAGCTATCCTACCTTGGGAGCAGATTTGAGAGACACTCCACGTTCCTTTGCAGGAAATGTGGGAAATGCTCTCCTGTTCCTGTATAATCAGAGGAGGGTGGTGAGAGGAGGAGGCTCGGTTAGCTCTCTGAATGAATGAAACTGCCCCTGCTACATTGTGTTGCCCTGGTTTGTTTAGAGGTGCTCTTTGGAGCACTTCCAGAGGTGCACTTTATCTTCCAGGAATGAAGAGCTGTATATGGCCCTCTGCGTTCCCAGTAACGCTGCTGAGATTTTGTTCCTGATTTGTCTGAGCAGACATGAGCAGAGCTGCTCAGCAGTAGGTAGCAGGGTAGTAACACAAACAGATGGTATTTCTGCTTGAGGTTCCTGTGGATGGTAGTTTGCTTTTTAAAGATTAACACCTCAAGACTCCCTCCTGCTCTTCTGATTTGCTGTGTAGATGTGTTTAAAGTTGTTTAAATGGGACAATACCCACACCCACACCCACCCCCAGCCGCCCCCAAACAACAAAAAACCAACCAAACAAAAAAACCCTACCCCAACGCTTAGGTTTCCCCGGCCCTAATTTCAGTATTTCAGTTCCTGATGTTATTGGTGCTTTCTCCAGGTCAGTACTGAAATACATCACTTGAGGCGATTCTTCTAATCTCTGGAAGGATTTTTTAACCTATTTATTACAGACATAATATATGTCAGTTTAACACGGAGGCATTATGGTATTGAAGTGACTAATGGAATTCTAGTCCTGCACTTTCTTTCCTGGGATGGTTTGAAAACCAATGGTCAAATAAAAGTTAAGCTGGATGGGGTGAGAGCTCCCCATTTCAGCAAGTTTTTGTGATGTGGAAAGTTTGAAAACACAATGTTCTAGGAAAAGGTTGTAGCTGTGGCAGTAAACACTTCTTCTATCTGTCCCCCCAGGTCATGATAAATACGTGTGTTCTATGCGCACGCATGTGCATGGCTGCTTGCAAATGTTTGAATAAATCAAAGTGTT
Source organism: Mystacornis crossleyi (assembly GCA_013400655.1). Classification (NCBI taxonomy): domain Eukaryota; kingdom Metazoa; phylum Chordata; class Aves; order Passeriformes; family Timaliidae; genus Mystacornis; species Mystacornis crossleyi. The sequence continues at coordinate 3,332 of VYZQ01014599.1, read as the reverse complement.
TGTTGTGATTTCCCAGGCAGCTGGTTGTCCTCAGGCTGTCGTTAACGAGGCAGCTTCTCAGCTTCCTGTGCCATGTCCTGGCTGTCACAGCGGGCTGCGCGTGATGAAATCAGGGAATTTCAGTGAGCCGAAGAAGGAAGTGAACGTTCCGTGTGCCTGCATGTCACGGTCAAAAGTACCCGGGTAAAACTGGTGGGGTGAAGTGAGGGCATGTTTAGAGAACTGCAGGAAGCAGGTCCTTTTCTCAAACAAATAGATGCAAAATCCCTGGATTTTCAACAGTAAAAACCTCCAGTGGTGGAGTTTTGTGAACCCAACAGCTGTGGTGTCTGTGTGCCTTTTGGTTAAGGTTCACTGTGAAGCAAATGCCATGTTATACAGCTAGCAGGTGGTTAACCAAAGGGAATTTCACTTTGCTGCAGAGGTGGAAAACCACAATATATGTGTCTTCCTCCAGGTTATTCAGTGAGCGTTCACAGAAAAAATCGTGGAGGATGTGGGAACATACTAAAAATTTCAGGTTTAGGTTCCTCTAGTCCATGCAGAGATTCTGTAACAGCTCTGTTAAGTGGGTGGAGAGGGATGTGTTGTGCCACAGATATCTTTGAGCTCCTCTGTCTTTTTTTAGAGACATCAAGATATGTAATTGGCCAGAGAAGTGGTGGGTGCCCCCTCCCTGAGGGTGTTCAAGGCTGGATGGGGCTTTGAGCAACGTGGTCCAGTGGAAGGTGTCCCTGCCTGTGGCAGGGATTTTGGAACTGTATGGTCTTTAAGATCTCTTGTGACCCAAACCACTCTATGATAATCAGACTGTAGTCAAAGTATGCTTGTTGTAAAGGACACTACTTCCAACCACCTTCACCAAAGGATGTGTTTAGAGTAAAGCTATTACAGTTAATTCCACAAAAAAGTCCCTTTTAAAAGCAGTGGTACAAAACCGGAGGTTTTAGACTCCTTGTTTTGTGCTGGTAGTGCCAGGAACCACTCTGCTGAACAGCAAACTCTAACCAAAATGTTTCTTCTGCTGAACAGGCTAGCTGAAGGTGGTCTGCAATAAAGTAAATCTAACTGGTAATTTTTCAGGTCTTGGGTTGTTTCTAATAAATATTCGAGTTCTTTGAGGGATTTTAAAGGAAGGAGGAAAAGTAGATGAATGGCCGGAAACCAACTATTTCTGCTTGCTTTGTACCATAGGGATGTCTGTCCTTTCAGTTGGATTGGACCTTTTGGTGTGTTTTACAGAAATAAGATGGGTAAAGAGACCTCTGGATCCAAAAGAGCATTACACAATTTTTGACACCTCGTAATTTCAGTGTGTCCTTCAGGTAGCTGGGCTGTAGTGGTGTTACATGAGTACCAGCAGATAATTTACAGTCATCAAAATGAATTGCGTTATCTACTAACCTGGTTTCTTATCTCTCATGTCAGTTTCCCAGATAGAGCTAGAGTGAACAGGACAAAATCAATTACACAAACCCCCAAGCCAAGACGGAATTTCTGTAGGAATCTCCCAGAACAAGAAGAGGTACAGAGCTTTGTTTCCCTTCTGTGTGTGCCAGAATATGAAAACTGATAAAGAATCTAGGAGCAGCCTCTGACAGAGGGCAGTAATGAATAATATACTGATGAGTGGTTTTGTTCTTTTTCTAATTTTATTTCCCTGAGGATTCCCTGTTGGCTTTCGTCACTCAGTGATTTAAGGACTTCCTGAGCCAGATGCTGTCATCCACACTTGTGCTTAAAAGCAAATAGACCTTTCTTCCTTCAATTATCTGATAATTTTTGAACCCATTTATCCTTTTGCCATCCAAAATATCCCATGGCAGTGAGTTCACAAGTCTGATTATACCTTCTGATATGAAATGACCTTTTTGTTTGGGTTTATTTGGGGATTTCTTTTCACTTGATACTGAATCCCTGCATTATGAAAAGCAGCATGTACTAATCTTCCGTTCACCACATTGCTCACTCCTGATTTGATAAACTTCACCCATCAGTCCTTTTTTTTCCTTCTACTTCTACTTAAGAAGTTTCTTAACTTCTTCCTGCTTCCTTCTACTTAAGAAGTTTGAGCTTATTTAATCTTTCCTCAGGTGAAAACATTTCTGTATCTCTATATTTGGTTCCCTTCCTATGTATTTTGTATGTTGCCTTTATGTAATTTATTGAAAAACAACCCAAGCTGTACAGTGGTGATGAGATATGGATTTATAAGTTAGCACAATGTCTTCAGTTTGTATCTCTAATTCCCAGCTTCTTTTTGTCTTTGTCATGATACCTGATCCCTGCCCTGGTTTGTTCACAGAGCTTAAAACTACAGATACGGCCAAGAACTTTGTTTCCCAAATGACTCACAAGAGATCCTCTGCCTATAAGCACCAGCTCAGACTGTGTTTGGAGTGGTGTGCCAATCCATATCAGTTAAGGATCTGTGATTTTTACGGAGGTTGACTAGCTGGAGAGGGAGAGGATGGGTTTATATTGTTGTAAGTTACAGTTACTGGTCCTCTCCAGGTTCCATGCCTGTTTTCCTTCCTTCTCTCTCTCCCCTCCGAAATGACACAACTTTAAGAAATGGAAAGGAAAATCTTCCCAAAAATTGTTTTTGTTTCTTTTCTGATTCCAAAGGAAAACACCTGGGCTCTGCTTCAGAACATCAATAATTCCCAGTATTACAAAAGCAAATCACTTTCTTCTTCTGATTATAAGAAGAGGAGCTGAAACAAAACAGGAAACTGATCCTGACAGTCCAATCTGTGTTGCATGCGTGGAATTCGATTTCAAAAGCCTTTCCAAAATTACACTTAAGGAATGGAAAGTGCTGTGAGTTTTGCAGCAACTGAGGAGTTTCACCATTGGCATTACTAGTTTGAACTACTTTGGGGGTTTGGGGAATGTAGAAGCAAAAAGCAACTTTAAAGGTCAATGATAAATGCTGATAAATTTAATCCTATGAAAACTTTAGACACCAGGTCTCTTTTCAAGTGTACTGAAAAGTCCACATGTATGCTAAGCTGTTCAGGAAGGCTCTGGAAAGTGATATAAGAAAATTACTGCAGTACTATTGTTGAAGCTTTTAATGAATTTTTTAAAATAAACTTAAGATGTTTTGAAGCACTAGTCTTACTCTGAAACAGTTGTTATTTTTCTTTTTGGAAAAATTGGAAGGAAAATTTAAGTAATTTTTCAGCCTTACCATAAGTAAAGCAAATTCTGCTGTCCCAGAGAGATGGCACAGGCTGCATTTACTATGTGGAAAAGAATGAAATATTATTTCAGACCAAACTAAAGTGGAGGGATAGCAGTTTTCACAGAATCACAGAGTCAAGTAG
>VYZQ01014588.1:30076-56232 GCA_013400655.1 Mystacornis crossleyi | reverse complement strand
AAACAAACAAACAGAAAAACTCCCACAAACACACACTCCGAAAAAACAGAGACGGTATCAAAGCACCTCTACTTTTATTTTTTTTCAGGATCTGTTACCCTGAACCATGGTTAGTATGTCAAGCAGTCTTGTTTTGAATGTGGTGTCGATGTACTCCCACACTACACCCAATCTGCCTCTTTACAAGTGTTTGAGTATCCTTCTGCAAGTCTGGGAAAGAGGAAAATTCACATTATATACAAAATTAAAGTCCTGCCTGACAGCTCCCCATCTGCTGGCCGTGTCCCTGCTGTGTTGTTGCTGTTGTCCCGCTTTGGTTGGGCTCTGGTGCAGGCTAACCTCCTCTCAAGGTTCCCAAAGAAATTGTTTTGTGTCTTACCATCAGATCTACTCCATGCAAATATCCCCAGTCGGCAAAAGTCTTGGGGATTTAGAGGCAGAACATGAACAGTGCACTCGCAGTGGTGGTTTGGAGAAAAATGCAGACGAAGAACCGGGCTTGCCGACTCTGCCTGTAAATGCCACCAGTGCACACAGGGGGAGATCTGAAAAAAGCTCGCCGCTGCCGACCTGCACAACTGGTCGGTGAGCAGAGAGGGGTAGGAGCCGTGGGAACTGGCAGCGGGGTGACACCGGAGAGCGCGGGGACTGCCGGACTATTCAGCTGCAATCCAGAGACTGACAGCTGCGGCAAGAGCCATCTTCCCCCCCGCCTCCCTGCAAAACATTCCCTCTCCTACAGATTTGCATAACCCTGTGTACATTTCCTGCAGTCCTTGGGCAATAAATAGAGTTGTGGTTCAACAATTTACAGGATCAAAGGCAGATTATGATCCTATCACTGGAACAGTTAAGTTTTTACATGTGGGCTTTTTAGGTATAATTTCTCAAAGATCAAACTCCAGTGTATCCCAGGGAAGTAAGTTTAGGCAAACCACAGAGCTGAAGAGCAGGCACGATCACTTTTTTTTTTCTTATATATAATCAAAAGATTTTATTAGGGTTTTCTAAAAACCCATAGCTCTCATTCTGTACCCAGCCAGTGCTGACTGGCCACAGTTTCAGATCCCCAAGGTGGATCTCCTAGGCTGCTTTACAGCAGGGGATTTCCTAGGGCAGGAAGCCTGCTCTGCAAGGAGGGAGGCTCAGCCAGCTCTTCCTTCAATGGCAAGCAGGGCTGAGGGTTTTACAAGCTCCTTGCGTGCGATTTCCCTGCTCTCCGTCCAGGCCCCTGGCAGCTGGAGAGGAAGCAGCATGTAATGAGCCCCAGGTGGAGGGAGCAGCTTCAGCTCTGCAATGGCAGCTCCCCATACCCTAAAACAAGGGAGCCACCGGCGCCGGGAAGGCATCTGGGGCAGCCCACTTCAGCCTAGGTCACGCAGCAAATGCAGATGAGGGCTGGGGTAAGGCAAGGACTAAAGGCAAATCTTCAAGGATCTGAAGTCAAACTCCCCCTGAGCTCAACAAGCCTCACGGAGCGGCTGGGTCATGCCACTGATGAGTCACTTCTGCCAGATGGGGAGAGTCTGGCCAACACAGGCATCAGCTGATCCATGCAGCCCTCCTTGCTCTTCTGACCCCGTAGAAGGAAACCTGAGCTTCTGCATCACTGCATTTCAAAAGGAAAGGAAATTAAATTTTTCACAACGGAAATACCTGTTGCTTATCAGCGTAAATACGAGAGAAATTGACTCAGCCCCCCACACCTCCTTCCATGCCTTCTGCTTATTTAAGCTCACACTGCCTGCCATATCAGAGGAAGCTCAGAGAGTGGTGCTGGCTGTTGGCACAAAACCCAGCTGGGCTTCACGTGCTGCCCTCCCCAAGACCGCCAGCACCCTGTGTTCACATGTAGGTGAAGGAGTAAGGTGCTGCAGGACCGAGTGCAAACTCTCCCATGGGGAGACCTGTATGTCTGCATTCCCACCACCTCTTCCTGGGGTCCAAAGAGATGGTGAGGGATGTCACTCTCCCTTCAGAGAGTGGCTGGGACATTCCCCTCTGCCCCAGGTGTCATGGACACAGTAGCAGGGGTCAAGGTAGGTTTGGTAGGGGAAGGGAGGTGGAGGGACTGATTGCTTTACAACAGACAGTATGTGCTTTGCAGATGCAAATCTATACACTAAACCAAGATATTTACAGGAGGTTTTTTCCATGTATCACCAGCTAAGGAAGAAAGACTTTTGAGGAGGCCTTTGGAGAAAGCTGGCAGCACATCACTGGAAATACCTTGGCTGAATGCAAGCCAGCTGAATTTAACATGAAGAATGAGTTACAGAAGCAACTGCCTAAGCAGTGTTTAATATGATAACCTAAACTAACCTTTAAGTTCAGGTTGGCAGAGGAATGTCTGCTTCACACCTCACCAGGAGGAGTGAGCAGAGCCAGGACTCTGAAAGCACACTGAAACCAGCAATGCCAGCCACTCAAAACAAAAAAGAATCCCTCCATTTTTGAAAATGCCCATTTTATTACTAATTACTTCTCTCTTTGGCTTACCCCTGTCACAACACAGAAAGCGGAAGTTAGAAAAAAGCTGAGCTATCTACACAGGGAAAATGTGCTTTCTCTCATGAACAGAAGTTGATCTGTTTGCATCAGAGCAAGATTTGCTGTTGTGGTTAGTGTCATAGAGTAGCAGAGATCAGATGCCTTTCAAAACTAGTCAAAATATCTCTAACCTGGTTAAATGGACTATGCATGATATTGTGTAAGCACTCTCAAGTCAAACAGGGAGAGAAATGATAGAGGGAGAGTTCAAACAAGGAATGAGACTAGAAGTACAAAAGAAAACAAAATAAAACATTGGACACAAGGGCAAGCAATCAGAACATTGCAGGCTAGAAAAGGAAGTGAAATTACAGGCTTTGGCAAAACAGCTGAATGCTTACTCAGGAAAATTACAAAACTGTTGTGATCCTTACCATCAGTTATGTGTCTGCTATCCAGAACAACTTCCATGACAAGATAAACAAATTCATTAAAGCAAGCTGGGGGACATCACTTTCTTCTCACACTGGTCAAGTGATTTTGTTTATTTTTTATGTGAATACCGGGACCAATACATGTATGGTATCCTTATTAGGATATATATAGGAGACATATATACACACACACACACACACAATTGTGTCTTGGTAAAATCTATAAGCTGATGGCAAATTGTGATCAAGACTGTGTTCTCCATCAACAGCTTCTACAGGAGAGGCTTCTAGAGGCCGAAAGCCCCCAGCTAAGCACTAAAATCTATTTGCCAATCAACAAAAACCCAGTTTTGCTCCTGCAAATGAGCTAGAACACCAGAGGAAAAGTTGAGATAGGGAAGATTAGATAGCACACATCAATTAAAGAAACTATATGGTTTATCCCTAATGGAAGCCACTCAAGTCCTAACTGTCTGGTTTTGGGGAGGAGGCAGAAGCAAGTATGTGTGTGACACCTGATTTCCCACAGAGCTACCAGGCTGTAGGGACTTCAGAGGCGGGATCAAACTTTCTCTGTATACTTACTGAATACCATACTAGTAAAACTACAGGCCTCACAGTTGGGAATAATTTCTGTACTACTACATACAAAAATCAATATTCCCAAAAAGAAGGTGAGTCCTGCCAACTTGTGAAATGTCACTGATGGAGGAGCTCCAGGGCATTATTTCCCCAGCAGTGTGGCAACACTGCAGAGATGGAAAGACTCAGAGAAGCCATGCAAACATAGATACACCTACTGCAAAACCCATAGCTCTGGGACTGACCCGCTCTCGCGGTAGTCAGGTCAATCCTCTTCGTTGTCAGCTAAATGATGTGAGGAGAGGCTCATAACAAAAACCACGTGCAGGGTTTATATATGCCCAGACAAAGGTTCTTCGCTCCAAGAGGGTCATGTTGTTACACACCCAGAGATAGGGCTTGGCGCCCAGGGCAGGCACTGCCTGGGCTGCAATTAGAGAAAGCAGCCACAGCCTTGGTCTGTGGTCCCAGAGAAGCTGTCCAAGAATACAGTGGGTTAGGTGGTTGTCAGCTGCACTCCTTCAACTCACAGTCTGCCACCTGTGCCCCCCCCTCCTCCCAGTTAAGTCACTAAATCAAAGCACTACTACCTCTGTGCGTTTTTACAGGTTTATTACCTTATATTGTGTAAGCAGCTGAAAGATCAACACCTTGTTTGTCAGCAGAAACACACGGAATTTGGCAGAAACCCTGCTATCCAGTGGAACACGGATTAGCTGGGAGGCAGATGTGACTTATTCATGGATGCATCAGCTTCAGGGACTGTGATTCATGTTGCACAATGAAGCAGCACTGCAGCACTACAAAGAGCTGTAAAGTCGACCTGTTGGAAAGAAAGATACCCTGTTCGGCAAATCTGTGTAGCAGGACTTGAGATTCCTGCCAGTTGTGGTCCCAGACCTGACGCCTCAGCTTCAGAATGAAAAAGGAGTTTAAAGGCAAATAAAGCCAGTTTCAAAGGGAAAGGTGAGCAAAAGGGCTTTGAGCTGTCAGCAGGAGTGCATGCAAAATGTAGATGGAGAAAGCAGCCTGAGTTTTTCCTTTGTAGCGTAGCTAGCACCGGTTTATGTGATTTTCTGCGTGTGCAGAACTCCAGGCACTCATTGTCGTGACAGGGACTGGAATAGACACTGAACCGCATACAGCACACATGGGTACAATTATCATGTCTGGAACAGCAACAGCTCTAAGTGACATTTTGCTAGAGTGAGTGGCTAATCTAATCTCTTCTCCTGCAGTCTGAACACTGGAACTCATGGGAGAAGAGCCCGCTGAACCAGCAAAACAGGATAGAGACGTAACAACGCCGGCAGTTGGTGAACAGGAGACTTAAAACAAGTAATGTCCTGAAAAGTGAACATGAGCTGTATTTGTGCCAGTAATCCCTACTGGGAAAAAGCCAGGCGGGAAGTTGACAATTGCAAGATGTCAAGTAGAGAAAAAAAAAAATTAAATAAGTTTTAGAGAACTACAAAGTACTCCAAGGGTTCTTAAAAAAACCTGCATGAGTGCTACAAGAAAAACGGTAAATGAAAAGAGACTTTGACAGGCAGGACACAGTTAACTGCAAGTGGCCTAAATACCATAGGTGTAAAAGTGACACTAAACAGGGTCATGGTGCACCTGGACTCCCAGCTGCACTGCACCTTCTGTGGGCCGGGCTTCCCACTGCAGCCTTACCTCATCTCCAAGGAGAAAACTGATTATTCCCCACCACACACTCTCTCCCTCCCTGGCTGCTGCTTACTTTCTCCTGCCTCCCCTTTTCAAGTGAAGTTATCGCATACCCCGCGCTCTGCCTGGGCAGCAGATTCGCACTGTTAGCAGAGCCAGCATCGCCCGGGAGGGTGCAGCCGTGAAAGTTAGCCCAGCTTCCCGCTCTCCTTGCCCCATTCCCTCCCCCACAGCACGAGGCCAGCTGTTGCAGCTCCAACGGTTTTACAGCCATGTACGCTGACCTCATGGCACAAGCTGGGAGACGTGTGGGATACCACAAGCCCCCCCCGCAACAGGCAGCGAGACACCACCCCCTCCCTGCACACAGGCAGCGACGCCAGGCTCAAGATTCCCTCCCTATTGTAATTATTTTTGCTTTGCGCGGAGATTTATCACATGCAGCTGCCACAACTTGTTTACAAGACACAAAAGCCATGAAAACAAGGTTGACGAAGCCTGCGTGTGAGCTGTTTTCCCTGGCATGAATTTGTCATACCTCTTAGCTCGCTGACGCCCTGGCTGGCCACACAGTCTCCAATAACACACAGCAGTGCCTTCCTTTCAGCTTCAGAGTGGCCAGCGTGTATTTTCAGTCAGAGGTTGAGTTTTGACAAAACTGCTTTGCAATTAGGTTTATCACTGCTGCAAGAACAGCAAAACCACCCATATTGTCTCATTGCTTCTTCTTTTTTTTTTTTTTAATGGTAAAACAAGTTTCACAAATAAAATTTTTATTTGCTCTACCAGGGACATGGTGTGGCCAGCACGTGAAGCCTTTGGTTTGTTACTAGGACTCCTGGTCACTTCTGGATCCTAGCTCCACCCACTGCCCTACATCTACCTACCTTTGATAACTTTATCTAAAGTTACTTCAGGTTTATGCTCAGAAAGAATAGGTTTAGGTGAACTTCAGTAGCCTGCACCAAAACTATCAGTGCTAGATTACAGGAAAGCAGAAACTCCCTTTTGATACATTTTAGTGGGTACTCATTACATTGAGTAATTTTCTTCCTCTAAGTTAAATAACACCTCAGGATAGGGAAAAGCTTTTACATGGTGTGGTGTCAGGTGCTACTCAGCCACAGGTGTTTGACTTACAGCCGAACTCCCAGTGTAACCTTAACACAAGCAATAATTTAAGAAGTATATAATTGGCCTCAAGCAAAAGTGGTCACCAGTGAAGTTCCCAGGGTAAGTCAGTCAGCAAAACGGAAATGCAGTGCTCATCCCACAGGCAGGACTTTGGGGGTCATTTACACTAATGCCACTTTGTGTGGCATAATGGTAAATGAAAACAGCAGAGAGACCACAGGCTTTTACTTTCAATGAAAACTGTTAACCTGAATAGCAACAGCTTTCTTCCTCATTCTATTTTCATTTTCAGTACTGCAGCTGCTATAGTGAAATTACAGAACTGGTCAGCTCAACCAGCAAAGTTTTTTCTTTCCAGACTTGCTGACAATTTTTATTTTAAAGGGCAAAGTAATGAAGAGTAAAGATCTCTGAAAATGCCCTTTAATGATCTGAGTGCCCCACTTTTTCTTTACCCCACAGCACACCAGCAAACTGCTTTGAAAAAAGGAAACAAAACTAGATGATGTCGAGCAATTCAAATCAAACAACGTAAACGTATTTGTGAGGCTGATTTTCTTTCATCAGTGCTTGAAGCGTGGGTGTAAGGAGTGTTGCAAGAAAGTTTCTTCCTGCAAGAACAGGAAAGGACAAGGCATCTTCCAAACCTTTATCAAAGATGACACTCCACTCTGGGTGTGGGGTAGCACCCCTTAAGATAAATCACCTATTTCACAAAACCATGTCTATTAACCAACTCTTCCCTCAACATGAAACTCAAAGTTACAAAAAAGTACATTTCCATTTTACAATTAGTCATTCAAAAAACCCAACCAAACAATTCATACAGAGGTATCCCAGGATAAATAGCTCAGAAGTACCAAATACAGTGTGTCCAGAGAGGCACTACACAAGGCTCTTCCGTACTCACCTGCAATTCCTTGAAGACAGAGTATACAGTCATCTCTGTGTTCAAAATTATTTTCCAGCTTTATTTCCAAAGTCTTTTAAAAAATAATTCTATATTTTTACAGTATATTAGGATGATTGTGTTACCGAAGCTGGTGGAATCATAAGTAAACCAGTGTTTACTGTTTGCCATTTTGATTTTAAACATGAAAGTTCAAGAAAGGCAGAAGTTTAGAATAATTCCAAAGAGTACTCCAGAGAACAGAGTAATTTCTGACACTAGAAACTTGTAAAGGCCACAGCAAAACAGAACACATACACATAGCGGTCAGAATATTGCAGTCTTCTTTCTGCTCATAATGATATCCTTAAATTCACCGACTCTCCTGCTCCTCAAAGTCCTCCCCCAACGTCCCAAACAGACAACTGGTTTGTTCTTAAGGATTAGCCGGAACCAATTTTTTACCCTGGAGGTCTCTTATTTCACCGTTGTTGGAAGGATAAGGGTGGGCGACTGACATTCAAGTAAGTTGAAATGTGAGCTGCAAGTCTTCACATTTTTCAGTAATAAGTCATTTTGATAGCAAAGTCCTTTTCTGAAAGGTAACTTAGATTCTCTGTTGGCAAAAACACACCCCAATACAACAGGGATCTCTTCTAAATCTTAGCCGACCACCTGTTTGAGTATCTCACAAAGACCTGGCTCCCAGAACTCAGATTTCAATGCAATACAGCCTACTTTATTTCAGTCTACTAGAATTACTGAGTAAAAGCCTTGTCACTGCTAGTCCAAGTAAGGGTAGAAGCCCCTGCCCTCCCCCATCAAAATTTGTCACCAGTCATGTCTAGGAGCTGCATCACAAAGATCTGTAAAGAACACTTGTCCCAGCCCCTCTTGTGGCCTCTTCCTTTTATCTTCAGATCTTCCCCCTGGGCCATCATATTTCCCAGCCCTAAAATATTTCAAGGAGCCAAAAGCTGGAGCTCTTAGAGGGGCCCAAGGTTTTTCTCTGAAATTTAGTCAGAGTTGCCTACATAGCTCCCTTTGGCCCCTTAAAAAAATTTCAACATAGAACACAATCAGGTACTTCTGGCCCACTTTTCAGCATTCTTTTAAACATCTGGTTAACAACAACTGCTAGCATAGCTCTCTAAACCGTACAAAGCCAGTATGAGCTCAAAAATATTTCTCACTTCAATTTATTTCAAGGGTAATTTGTGTTTTCTGCAAACCTTGCGTTCAACAAAATACTCTGTATGCATCACTTTTAAAGAAAATATTTTATTATATTATGGGAAAAAAGCATGATCATCCAAAGTTTGTATTGTTAAAAAAATTGAAAATTTAGACAGCGTGTCGGTATATTCCGTTCCACATGGGAATGATAAGAAGACTCTATATCATTACTAGATATTGCACAGTCTGAAAGAAACAAAACAAATCACATGATCTTGGGAAACATCTCACATTATGAAAAAATCTACAAAGGAAACATTAAAAAAAAACCCCAACAAAACACACAATCCTTTCTTTCTACAGTAGCTTTAAGTTTATAATTCTTGGAATGACCGTATTCCACTGAAGACCATCTCAGTGACAGGAAGCTTCATTTCAGCAATCCCCTTGTGCAAATAAGATTAATAAAAAAAATAATAATAATGCAGTGAAGTCTTTTGATATCGTGTGGGTGGCAATAACCACACAGCTGTTAGATCCCTGCCTGGTAAAACAAAACGGGGAAGGAGAAGGAAGGGGATTTAGGCCATAAGTTTTGCCTGCAACTCCATCTCTGCCGCCCTTTTGAGTGCAACATCCACCAGTAGCTGAAATCCACTAAAATCCTGGTTAAGGTCTGGTGGTGTTGGAGGAGGAGTGTTAAAGAGCCCACTTTGTGTGTTTGCACCAGGTCCCAGTTTAGATGCGTCCTCGTGGCAGGAGAGGGCGTTATCTGTGAAGCCACCGGCCGGGGGCTGCTGCAGGTCCGTGGTCTGGCCTACATCAGCTGGCTGGCAAAAGTGGAAAGGGGCATCTTTCAATGCAGTCACAGTCGTGTGGCAAATCACCGACGGCCGAGCCAGGACCGATCCCGGGGAAGCCGGCTTGGAAGAGGACACAGTCTTGCCGAGCGGTGCGGCAGCGGGAAGGAAGGCAGTCTCCTCCAGCAGGGGAATGTAGTTCTTTGTGCTGATGGCAGACTCCACCAGGCCGCCCTCGGGAAGCTTGGTCCCTCGCCGCGAGATAGTGAACTGATTTGGGTCCTTGCCATCCTTCCTCAGCATGTCAGGTAACAGCCTGCGGCGTGCATTGATAAACCAGTTGCAGACCTGGGAATATAAATGACAGCTTAATTTATACCTTCATTCAGTCCCAACTATGTGCCACTGGAGTGGATGGTTAGATTAATGAACCCCTCCAAGCAGTTTCCTTCACTGCACAACAAAATAGAGACCTACTGACAAGTTCTGACACGCCTGGCAAAGGCCCTTCCCTTGTCCTGGTGCTTTAGCACCAACTCCCCGCTCCTGTTACAGAAAGCCCCGGGACATCTGAAGTCCAAACTAGGGGTTTAGCTTTTAACTTTGTGCACACACATTAACCTATTGGCTATTGTTCCCTAGCTTAGGTTAATTAACAACAGGAAAACCTTTTCTCTCTGAAGAGAGCCACTCCTCCCACAAATAGTTACTGATTTTCCTTGTTCAACTGACTGTGTCGACAGACATAACATGAATTACCTCATTTAAGTTTGTCCTTGTTTAAATATCAACCAGTTTCCTGGGTGATACAGGATAGTTTATAGTTTAACGTCTTTTTTTTTCTGTTTACTACATAAAGGAAGTTCCCTTTATGATATTGCATTTAAAAAAATGGTAGTTTATAGCCAATTATGAAATTTGCACTAATGAATTAATATGGAAAAACAAAGCCCAGGAGTCAACAGGAGTGCTCTCTATTTAGCAGCCCCCAAAACCAAACCCTGGTTTACCCAAGTTCTCATGCAGCCACCTTCCCACAACATGGGAAGCAGCAGTGGTCAAAAGCTATTCCACTAACGATGATCACAGAAGATGAGAATGGTGCATCCAAGGGACCTCACAGATGCCAGCGGTATCCCAGGATGAAAATCCAAACTAATCACACAAAAGCCCCACCATACCTGTACTAACACCCTTAAGTAGCTCTAGTCCATATAGGTTGTTCCACTGATCTTAATGGCAGTGATCATACACATAATTATATATGTGCATGTTCTACTGGAATGAGCCTCAAGTTGCCATTTTCAGAAGTGAAGACTTACATGTTAAGCTGTGCATCTATCACCATAAAACCGCTGCTGACAAATAAATACCTTCTTCTCACAATAAATTACCTTGTACAGACTCTTTATGTCTTTTGGGGCACGATTCCACAAAAAATTAGCATGCACACTCTGATTCGTGACTGTCTGTTCTCCCAGAAAAATCATTTTATTCCCAATAAACAAAGATCATCGTAACACACAATCAATCTCCAGCTCTCCAAGTGCCATCAGCAAGAGAGTAGCAATAAAAAAGGAAATCTCACACGCAGTGCAAACATTTGTATCCATGACTAGACCACAGGTGAATTAAAAGAGAGAACAGCTCCTTTAGAAGGGAGAACTACTTTTTTAAATACCTGTAGTGTGGAAAGGTGTGTTTGTCGGGATAACAGCGCTTTTTCTTGCTCTGAAGGATAAGCATTGTATCGGTGCTCATAGAGCCAGTCCCGAAGAATCTGCACAGATTCCTTGGGCAGGTTGCCACGTCTCCGCCGTTTGCCTGAGCCAGCAGATGAGGAGAGATCCAGTGGGACATCCATAGTGTCATCATCCTCCGTTTCACTGCCTGATATTGCAACTACACCTACAATTGCAAGACAAGAACAATTAGCCTCCTAAATCCGTAAACTACTCGGCTCCGGCATTGTATGGCACAGACATTTTATATCACATTAACTGTCTTTACTGTTACAGCCTCTTGTACGAGAGATTCGTCCTGCAGCGTCAGCTTGTCATGCTGCAGCTTTTCTGTCAGCTGAACAAAAAGTAGCACCAATGATCCGTTCCTAAAGGAATTCTTCTCTGCAAACCTTCATTTTCTTGTTCCCCTGGCAACCTTTTATCTGCTGCACTTTATCAGATAGCTTCTATCTAATGAGAATATTGTCCAAGTTTGCTTGCTATGGTATGCATCCAGCACTTTTTTTCAAGGATAACTAGCCAGTGCCTGGGCAAAAGGTCAATAAGCAATAACTTAAAACACCTCACTCAAGCAATAGGCTGTTTAATTACTTAACATGCTGAATTCTTCCCTCCTGGAAGGGATAGGTTGGAGATTTTGAAATGAATAATTATATCTATTAAGAAAAATGAATGGAAGAAGGAAAGAAGAAAGGGAAAAACTGTTTGTCCCTACCTCTAAGGAGATTTTCACTTAAGAAGGAAAAGAAAGTGCAGAAAGAAGGAAGAACCAGGTGCCCAGGGGTCCACCAGCTCATCAGGAAATGGACTCTCATTTAATTGCACTGTGTATGAAAGAACCATGATCATTTAAATGTACCAGTTTTTATCCTTTTTTTTCAACTTCATGGTTTCCATCTCATATTTTTATCCGTGGAAATGTATGTTCTGTGCTATGCTTACTAACTTACTATGCTTACCAACACAAAGGAAGGAACAGATTTCAAAATCTGATTATCCCCTTCTATATGTACACCACACTACTGGTAACATGAAGCTATGGTATGTAAATCAAACAAACAAGCAAGTACTCAGTAGTTAGGAAGGCTACAATTCTACTCCTTTGGTAGGACACACAAGTCACTAGTTCTATAAAACACAAAGAAAACCATGCTTTAAGTACTTATCAGGTTAAACTCACCAGGAATTTTAGGAATCTTACAAGCTATATACAAGTCCAAATAAGATACTACCCATGTTCAACTTGTACAAATTAATACCCATTTCAAGTGAACTCACACTGGCTTTCAGAAGCAGTTTTAGAAACTATAGTAGAAGGAAAACAAGCCCTTAATCTTTCTGTCTTTTGAACTTAGACTGGAGGGGGTGAGGGGCTGGCAAGGAAGAAACTTGCTCATTTGTAACATCAAAACTAAAAACCTTAATAGTAAAAGCAAACTAAATGCCAAAAGTAAAATTTTATGTGGGCAACCACCCATAATTAAAAAATGCTATTTAAGGAAATAAAGTAAGCCCTAAACAACAAGAAGTGTTTCTGTGAAAATATTAAACCATATAAAACTATGTTATATCCATAAGTAAAGGCACAGAAGGAAGTAAAGCTCTTTAGAAAAACCAGCCAACCAACCAGGCACCAAAGACACAACCACCACACAAATAAAGATAGAAGGTATGCATGTGCAAGTTTTTCTTAATACTTGGCAGGAGGGTAAGGAGAGAAACAGAGAAGGACCTTTCCTCACACTTCCAAACTTCAGCCAAAGCTGACACGGTAAATTATTCTTTCCTTCCCCTATTTATGAATAGCTCCAACATCCTTAAATTTAGTTTAAGTTGTCCAATTTGAAATGCACAGTTTTGATACGCAAGCATTCCCAATAGGATGATCAATCTGCAATCTGTCTGGCATAGTTACTTCAGTAACTTACTTGGTATTGTTTTCATTCTCCCAATTGCTGATTTATGTAACCGACAAACACCAAACTGACATACCAAATTTTTCATCTGATGATTGGCTACATAAATTATCCAGTCATGGAACAGGAACAATAGGACAATATTTAAATAACCAGCACAAGATAAACTCCAAATTATGCAAACAGTTTCTTAATTCATGTAGAAAGTATGTCAAAAGTTTGCTTTAAAATGATTCCAAGCAAACCACTTTGTCATAGCTTCATGGAAAGTGCTGTCATGCTTGCAACCTGACCTGAGAACACGCCTTGCACCATGGGCTCCTGGAGCCATGAGGAACACTTCTGGAAACAAAGATCCCACACAGACAACAGGACGGCTCTGCAAAGCAGCTCAACCCTTTTAAACTGAATTTAAAAACTAGCTAAAACTAGCCCATGCTATTCAGACAATGTTTTGAAGTGCGCTGTTCTTGTTTGTCAGAAACCAGAACTGTTGCAGCACTTCACTGGGTTGGGTTTTTTGTTTGTTTTTAAATATAATGGGCAGTACGGCAAGACCTTGGAAAAGAGCAAGAGGCAAACACCAAGGGCTGGAAACAAGAGGGAAGGAGAAACTACTCCTATGAAACAGTTAGATGTCTAATGGTTTGCAAGCGGTATTTACACGGCATAACAAAAAGTACTCCAGATGCACACCACCCAATCTGAGGTAACCTTTCCAGTATCTACCACACAACTGAAAGATTCCAGGTCCACCTCTCTGAATTTTAGCAAACCGACTTGACAGCAAAACCCCTCCTAGAACTGTTGCTCTAACTTTGACCTGAAAAAAAAAAAAAAAGTTACAAGATACTGTCTGCAAGCCAGCAGTATAAAAACGTTTCTCCCTTTTCAAGCAAGACCTTTCGCTAAAGTAAAAGTTGCCATCTGACTAACCATAACCTACCTAGCAAGAAATGAGTCACCAGCAGAGCCAGCCCTTTGACCCGCTGGCTTAGTGTGTCATATTAATTGACACAGTAAGTTGGTGACACAAAGCAGGTTTTGGTTAAGCAGGAAACCCAGTGTAGTACGACTTCTGCTCATTTAAATGAGCTCATTTAAATAGCTGATCAGCCCTCTGAACTCGTGGTAGACCTCTCCTGCACAGCACAGAGCTAGCAGCAACAGGAAGTCATGGCTAGAAATCTCGCACTACCCCAGCTGATATTTTTTACTAGAGCAGGAGCCACATTGTTGCTGTCAAGGCTCTGTTTTCATTAAAGCATTCCTGCTGATTACAACCCAGCTTTGTTTTTCCGTCTTGTTAGTAATCAGCCTATTCGCTGCTGGTTTCCTGTTTTAACAGGGCCCAACTGAAAAGGCTCCTGGCCACACTCCATGACTGGACCATTGGCTTACTGTTATTTACACCCAGTATAAAGGCCTGTGGACACGATGAGTAGCCCCAGCTGACCTACTAATTTATTTTGTATTAAAAGCAGGCTAAGGCCAGGCTATTTTATGTCTCCTCCTAAAAGCATTTCATCCAAACGATAAACCTGCTTTTACAGAACTAAAATTGAAACAGCACAAGTTCATTTGCAGAGAGGTCTGAGAAACAACACAAAATCCCAGCCCTTCACTTCCACATCGCCACTTAAAAGAGTAGTCCACGCTATTAATGACCTAAGGACTACATGATCAGCATCCCTTCTTTATAAATTACTTTATCCTCCTGGCTTCCCAGCTGAAGTCATATACATGACTGAATGCACTGCTGCATTGCATCACAGCCCAAAGACTTTACAGGTCCTCCCGTAATCAGCTCAGGGAAGATTACACCTAGGATCTGGAGTCTAAGCTCAACACCCAACCGTTAGTTAACAGCTTGAACCAACGTGAGTAAAAGTACAGTGATGACTAAAGCTGATTTCAAAACAAACTACTGCCACTTAAAAAGGCATGCTGAAATACTTTGAGGGGGAGGACAAAGAATTTGGAGAGGTTGAGACAAATAAAATGGAAGTTAAGTGAAAAATTTAGGCTATGAGGGGAAAAAAAAGGCACCAAAAAAAACAACTATCCCATTGTGTCGAGGAAGAGCTTCGCAGAGGAAGTGGCAGAAGCCAATTGTTATTCAAAAGAGGACAAAGTATACCACAAGGAACAATCTCTGCCCTCCAGAGAGGGGATGGACAGAAATCACCTTAAAGAAAACCTCCCACCCGCTTAAGGTTCTCTGAATTTCTTAAGAGATTTTTTTTTAATGAGCACTGATAAACAGAACCAGTTCCTATCTAAGGCCCCGATCCTGTTGTAACCAAGTTCAGTAAGATTCTTCACATGTATAAACTTGAGCACATGCCTGTGCCTTTGCGAGACTGTGTTCTAAATCAGCTCATTAACAAGCCAAATAGGTTCCGTGTGATTGCTATCACGTTATTTTTTGTAAAAGAAACTATCCATAGAAGAGTCCTGAGGTTTAAATCCACAGTCTGCTAGCTTAAAAAAAAGGCACAAAAACAAACAAAAAAACTCTCAACAAAACTAACCAACGACAAAAACACAGCACCACACACAAAAAATTTTAAAACTCGAAACACATACAAAAAACTCCTAACTAAAATATAATGCAAATTTAAAAAACAACAACTAAATTAGTTTAAACTTATGCATAAGTAGCAAAGAACTACAAGGATACAGAAGGGATTTTCCACAGTAAAAAAAAAAAAAAAAACCCAAAAAAAAACCACCTCTTTCCTCTGAATGAGTTTCATAATTGAGGAACCAGTCTATTTGTTTTCCTCTATACTTTACAGCTTGCACTCTATTACTTCTAAAGCAACTAGACTTGGCTGTACTATACTTTTTTTCTTCTAAACGGGATTTTTCTAGGAGTGCAAGCAAGAAATCTGTAACAAAGTCACTCTTTGAAACCTCTTGAGTGAGCTTCAAATGCCAGAAGGTCACAAATAAGTACAAGCCCAACCTTTATTAAAACAAAGGCACCCTAGCCCTAACATCTTTTTAAAAGTTTCCGCCTTTGTCTCCTCACCTTTTAATTTGTGCCACGCAAACCCCAGGCCCATGGCCCCTCTCAAAAGTTCTCCCTCCCGCCTGTCACCTTTCATTGTTTCCATTGTTTCAGCCCAGGATTTGCAATCCTCAAAGCAGAGCTTACACACACACTCTCACACACAAAGCCCTACACATGCATACCTAGAAACTACGTCAGCGTTTTCCACACGCATTTATTTCGGGGGTGGCAAGAACAACAGTTGAAAGTGCAGGGAGTTTGGTATTTCACCAACCAGCAGCTGCCCTCGGGGAGAGAAGTCTGAACAATGGAAGCAACAGCAGACAGGAAACCAGCTCACCACTGCTGTGCAAATAGGCAGCATAGGAATGTCCTAAAAATAACTGGGCTAAATTAATTCAGCGAAACTATTAAAAAAAAAGGGCGGGTGGGGGGAACAAACCACAAACTGCTCCCAGTATGGTGAAGACTCTCGACCTACCTAAGACGCCTGAAACATTTAAAAGCCAGCGCTGCCGCTGTCTCTGGGCACAGGGGGCTGAGCTCGGCGCGCAGCTCCGGCTGTGGCTGGGATCAAGCACCACTCCGCTCCCGCGGGACGCTGCTCTCCTCAACACCACCCTGCCTGCTCTTTAAACTTCTCCTTTGTGGCTCAGTTCCCTTTGTGTGCGCTCCTCTTAGCCGAGTGGCATGTCCAAAAAAAAAAACTTCTGACGAGGGCTACAAACCATATTAGTACACACCATGTCTGCAGCAGCCCAATGATTTCACTAACTACATATGCATTAATTGCTCCAAGGATATTAACAATGAGAGCGGCTGCTTTACTACAGAGCCGCAGGAATGCATAGTAGGGGGAAAACAGCACAACTCTGGAGTACTGAACATGCGCACTGCTCCTCTCTAAGCCTCCACTTCGGAGCATTTAATGGTCTTTGAATGCAAAACACCCTTCAGCCACACCGCCGACTGGCAAATCGCAACTGAACAGACACTGCTTTGCTATGAACTTCCCAGCCAGCGCAGGAGCGTTAGATCCGAAAGCACGCTCCGCGTCTTTGTGGCCAAGCACTAATTTAAAGGCACTTAAAGCACCACGAGCGCGATGAGTAACGATCCTCTAACTGTAAAGTTTGTCTGTTTGGAAGTGAACACAAAGAAAACTTAAAATAGCCTTATGGTTATATGGGGGGGGAACTCTCCCTCCCTTTAAGGCTGCGTCAAAACTTTTGCACTTCTTGTTTCGTCCCTCTGTTTTAAGGGATAAAAGGAAGAAACGGCTTCAACTTTCAGCAAAACAAGGCGGTCGAGGGCGTGGAAGGTGTTTGAAGCCCTCCCGCCGATGCCACCCCCCCCCCCCCCCCAAGCCTCAGCCCCACGCTGCCGTCCCCGCGAACAAAGAGTTGCCGGACGGCCGCGCTTTCCTCGCCCCAAGTTGGGAAAACCACCCGCACCCTCGTCCCCCTCGCGGGAACGGTGGGGCTCTGTGCGGAAAAGCGTTGAAAAGTGTTTTACGGGAGGGCAGGGGGAAGAGGCTCGACGGAGGGGGCGAGAACAAAAGTTGGCGGAGGACACGAGGCGAACGGCTGGACATGTTTTTGACAGGGAGCCAGCGGCGCAGAGGCGGCCGCCTCCAAACAACATCCCCGCATGTTTTGTCTGGGAGCGGAGCATCCACTGCAGTCTTCCACGGGATACAGGCCAGGGGTTGTGAGGGGGAGGGCACGGGGGACAAAACGGCCGAGAAGGCAAAGGGACTCCGGCTGGCTTAGCGACAGCCCCCCTTCCCCTTTCCACCCCGGGTCGGGGCGGGGGGCACCCCGCTTTGTCCCGGCACCCCATCACAACTACCTTTTTTACTTTTCATCTTGATCGCGAGGAGCGAGCCGATCGCCGGACACCCCACACACCGACCCAAGTTTCTCTCCCTTCGCCGGACGCTGCTTTCCCCCTTTCAGCTCGGCGAGGAGGAGGAGGAGAAGGTCGATGAAGAAAGAAGAAACACCAACGCGGAGCCAGGCGCCCGGTCCGCGGCCGCGCTGCTGTCAGCGGGAGCCGCAGGGTTCTGCCTCCCCGGGGGCTTTCTGGTGCGGCCGGGGTGGGCGTCCCTCCCCCCTTCCCTTTGTTCCCTTCTGCTGGCGATTGGCCCCGGCCTGGTAAAGTGAGGAAAGGCACGGGAGAGAAAGGTACACAGCGCCCGCCCTCCCCCACCTCCCCGCAGTGAGTACGGGAGAGTAACCGTGCGCTGCACTGGCACTCGCGGCGGCGGCTGCCTCCTCCTCCTCTCTCCTCCCTCCCCTCCCGGGTGTTGAGGCTCTGTCAGACGGGAGGGGAGGGACGGGCCGGAACGGGGGGGGTGTCCGCCCGTACCCGCTCGCTCATGCACACACAACAGCAGCGGCGGGGGGGAGCTCTTCGTGCCTCCCGCTCCCTCGCCTTTCTTCCAGGCAGACGTTTGATCATTAAACTGGAAGGAGGAGAAGGAAGAGGCGGGGGTGGGGGGGGAGATTTTGACAGCTGCCCTTGACTAGCCTCCTCCTGTTGCTGCCGGACGAACCACCCACTCCTTCGCGTGAATAGAGGAGAAGAAAGGAGAGTACGTACGGCAGGGGAAGGAAAGGAGCCCTCCAAAGACCGGCGCCCCCCTCCCGACAGCCGAGCGGCCGGGTCGGCGGGGGCTGCTCCCCCCATCCCCAGTGGTGCTGAAGGAGCCCCGCCTGGCCGGCGCTGGCCACACACACCCCCACCCACCCCCGCGGGGAAGGCGAGCCCCGTTTCTGCAGTTATTTTTACACCAGTTCGTAAAAGGTTGTTTTTCTCCTCCTCGGCTACCCCCCCCCGCCCGGTAGATTTTGCTGCGGCACATGATCGCAGCTGTAAAAGAGACAAGTCTCACAGCCTGACTCATCCCTCTCGGGCGAGCACGCTCCGCAGCAGCAACAGTTTCTTTTCCTCCGGGATGGGAAACGTGGGACCCGCCGGCAGCTCGCTCCAGCTTCCCTGCGAGCGTGGCGTGGTGGAGAGCTCTCCCCCCCGGCCCAGGCGGCGTTAGCGGCGGGTCCCGGCGCTGCCCGCCCCCCTGACAAAAGCAGGTTAAAAAAAAAAAATCAAAAGTGCTGAACGCCCAACAGCGGTTGAGCAAATGTTTCGGCGTGGAAAGTGAAAGAAGCCGCCTGGCCGCGGAGCAGGCATCGCGGGTGCGGCGTCCACTTACTCCCCGGGAGCGTGTTTGTGTCACTCCCGCACCGGCACGTGCGCGGCTGTTCCCGGCCGGGCAGGCGCGGGGGTGAGCAGCAGGCGCCTTAAACGGCTGATGAAATAATGGATTCCTACGGCAGAGCAGGGATCATTCCCTCCCCACCAGCCTACACCCCCCGGCGGCGCGGGCATCCGCACAAATCCGCATTCACTGCACAAGGGAAGCAACAGCGTTTTAACAGCAAGCCCTCCCCAAGTACCTTGTAACTATTTTTATGTGGCATTATTACAGCGCGAGATAAAACAGCTGTTACATCGCGAACGGGGGATGCGTGAAGGGGGAGGGCAGCTGGTGAGTCACGCCAGTCAACAAGGACTCAGTGTTGGCTGCTCTGCGGGGCCGGAGGTTCGTTCCGGCATGGGTGACCCTTGTGCTGGCGGCTGCTGGGCGGCGTGTCCAGCTGTAGGTCAGCGAGGCGGGCCGGCCACGGCACACTGACTGACTGACTGACTGACTGACTGACTGACTGACGGCGCCGCGGGCCAGCGCCGCGCCAGGCGGGAGCTTGTGCGGCGCGGTCCGAGGTCCCGCCGGCGGCGGCGCGATCCGGGCCATTGCCCGCCGACCGAGCGCCCTCCGCCCGCCCTTCCCGCTGCCTTCCCGCCGCCTTCCCGCCGCGTCGCCCCCGGCTGAGTCCAGGGGCGGCAGCGCTCGGGGCTGCCGCCCCGCGCGGTGTCAGCCCGGGAGGACGAGGCTCGCTGGGGGCCGGTGTTTTCACCCGAGCCGTGCCCCCGAGGGACTGGTGGCTCAGGGGCGGGGGTTGTGCGCGCACGCCGCCGTATGGCTTTATTTTGGCTTTTACTGTTTTGTTTTTGTTGTGGAAAAGCCCCGCTTCCCAGCTGTGAGGGCTGGCTCTTCGAACTGCGTGTTCCGAGCGTCCGGGCAATGGTCATGCCAAAAAAGCAATTATGGGAAGTTAACAAAAGACACCTCAAGGATTCGAAGAGATTTCCTTTTCTCCGTGCCGCCAGAGCCGCCTCACGCCTGCTCATTGTCCTTGGGACCGCCGGCAAATCTGTGGAATCTGTGAAGCTAGCTCTTCCCACTCCTTTTTTTTTTCTTTTTTTCTTTTTTTTTTTTTTTTCTCTTTGAGCTTTTAGTTGGTTTGTTGTTTGGGGGGGGGTTTTTTGTTTGTTTGTTTGTTTTTGTTTTTTCTTCTTCTTTGGCAAAGTCATTTTTATAAGGAGAAAAAAAATAAAGTTTCATTTTCACACTGAGCTGAAGTTACTTTTTTTTTTCTTTTTAAGAGTTTTAGAAACAGCCTTTCTAGGAAAAGATCAATTTCGACTTTGTGTGGCAGCTTTTTACCTAGTAGGAGTAGGCAAAGGACCAGCGGGTGTTCATTCCTAGTTGCCGTTGTATAAAATGCGTGGAGAGGCGTTGTTTTGAAACAGGTTACTCCATGGATGCAAGTATGGAGGGATATACCCGTAGCTGAGACCAATGGGAAAGACTGAAAGTGGGTTTGTGCAGTTCACGTTGAGGTTGTTGCCTGGGGCAATATCTAAGGTTTGTCTCACAAATTTTGGCTGCCTTTACCACTTGAAGACTCTTGATACATGTGCCAGGTGGTAGTGGGTTAAAGTTTGCAAAAAACTGTTGCAGTGGAAGAAAACCCCCACAACTTTCTCTGGCGGCAAAGTTTTAACACACCTGAAACAAGGCTGTATCTAAAAGGGCAGGTGATTTGCCTGAGCTCAAATCTAATGGATAGATCAACTTGGTTTTACAGCAAATAGCCTGGTGGCCTGTAAGCTGATCATGTGTTTAAGTACAGGCTGCTGCTTGCAAGCAGAAGTAGAAAGTATGGAAGCAATATGTAATTTTCTGCAGTTTTTTATTTTCCCTTCGTGTGTTGGTGAGGCTGTAAGCTACTTGATCTGCTGGAGCTGCATCAGCACTGTTAATTGTATCTCACAAGCAGTCCAAACTGCTTCACGCTGAGCAACTTTGGCATCTGTGCAGCTCCTTGGGTAGGTAGTGGTGTACACATGCATCAAGATACATCTGTGCCAACAGGGTGGAACAGCTTGGTTTAGTCGGAGCAAGTTCAGCTCTGTCTGGACCTATCTGCACAGACATGCTGTAAGTGTTTGTAAAACTGGATTCCAAAAAGGGAGAGAAATTAAACTGGAGGGGCTGGATTTTTAATTACTCCATGATTGTCCAGTGTCATGGGTTTATCAGTTTTCAGTGGTGGCGTGCACATGTTTCTGTCCTGTCACATTGCCACGTGTGATACCTTGCACAACTCACTGTATGTTTCTTGCTTTGCCAGTGCTTTGCTTTGAGGTGCTGGGACTGTGTTTGCCTAACTGCTGAAGTCTCCAAGGCAATGATTTGGGCATAGAAACTATTAAAGGAAGTACTCTGTGAAACCAGGACCTAGGCAAATCAGGCGTGTGTACGTTTGTTATCTTGGTCTTTTTATTCCAGTTACCCATTTATAAACTAGATAACATTTTACCCCCCCGAGGTTGTTATGAAAATAAATCCACTGATGCTCAGACACCATTGAAATATTTGTGATAAAATTTATTAAATTTTAGTCAGAACAGAATTAAGTAGCACAAAGTTAAGCAGGTCATGCCTATGGCAGTAAGAGTAAAGCAATGCAACAGGTGAATAAATATGTGCATGGAAAACCAGGAATCACTGCTCTAGATCACAGCTATTCTTCACCTTTTCTAATCCATTATGTTGACTAGTTTCAATGTATCAGAGGAAAAGGAGAGGCTACAGAAGATAGATGTGAGGTAAGGTTTTCCAAAAAATGTCCCATCCAAATGTTTAATAGTTCCATACAAGCACTGGAGGAAGTTTAATAGAACTTCAGAGTTTATTACTGACCTAGCTGTATAAAAGTATAATATCTTCATAGGATTAAAACTTTGTAATGGCATTTGAGTGGCAGAGTAGCATGTTGAGTATTACATAAAAAGGCATTTCTTTTCATTTTCTTTTTCTTACCTATTTCATTTAATATCCTCTTCCGCTTTGAGACAAAGAACCCCACAAAAATTCCTGTTTTGGTACCATTCATTATTTCATATACTTTCAGCATGACTGTTTTTTGACAGAAAATTTCTCACTCTTTTCCTGTGAGAATCACTCCCAACTTTTGCTCATTGCCTTGGTTTTCTCCCAAGTGTCTTTAATCCCACAATATTGGTTTTTCAGTAAAGGTGACTTATGCTGCTTTCATAAGTATTTCAAACAAGGTTATGCCTCCGATTAGAATATATATGTGTTTGATATTACTTATTCCCTGACCTATTTTTGTATGGAATCCAGCATGTTAGGCTTTATCTTTGGCTGCTGCTACATACTGAGCATGGGGCTCTACCAGCTTTGGAGGTTATATAGCTCGTTTGAAGTTTCTCTTCTGCATGGTTTCATATTCATATCGGTGCTGAATCTTTTGTCATTGCATTGTTCACTCATACAACAGAAGTCACACTGAACTTACACACAAATCTCCCTTTCTCCAAATACATTTTTTATATCTGCAGACTCCACCACTATTCTTTACCTGTCTCTGTTTCTCCCCCTCTCACTGGTCAGAATTGCTACATTAAAAAACGCTGGACTGAGTAAAGGATGCAGAAGTGCACTGCTGTCAACCTTTTGTCATAATAAAAAAAAAATTGGAATTTAATCTTACAGTTTGGATTCACTTACTCCAACCAGATATTCATCCATGACACTTGTTTGCCTTTTTTCTCTAGCAGTATCTTAGTTTCTCCAATAGCCCCTTGCATGGAACCCTGTCAAAAACCTTCTTGAAATCTAAATAAATTATGTCAACCAGCTGTGCTCTCACAATTAGAGCTCACTTTGACACCTTGTGCAAGGGCAGAAAGGGTAAATCTAAGTCATGAAGACGAGTCT
The DNA here is from genome assembly GCA_013400655.1 of Mystacornis crossleyi. Taxonomy (NCBI): domain Eukaryota; kingdom Metazoa; phylum Chordata; class Aves; order Passeriformes; family Timaliidae; genus Mystacornis; species Mystacornis crossleyi. Next base: position 33,223 of record VYZQ01014588.1, on the reverse strand, counting down.
AAGATTTCAGAACTTCTGCATAACAGACTCTGCAACTTGAACACGCTTTTCACTTGTTTTCTGGGTGCATTCTTGTGGTTATCAGAGATCAAACAAGTGCAAAAACCTCAGGAATCCCTTACATAGAATCCTTCTGATTCCTGACTGGTACAGCATCATGTTTGCAAGCTTTTGGTTCTCACCAAGGACTCTAGGATGGACGCAAGGTAAGGGGTAGCACTTATGATTCCTGCCGAGGATCAGCTGCTGGAGTGATCTGTGCTTGCCACTGGGGTTTTCAGACATTTACTGGCAAAGAGGGGCAATGGCTGCTCTGGCAGGTTGTGCTGTCTCTCTCTGGGGCCTCCTTCAACAATTCCCTGTGCCAGCCCTTTGCTCCCTCATCTGCACACGGTCCTCCCCTATGTCTGTGTTTAGTGCATAAGCATAGGGAAATAGAATAATATTATTACTGTAGAGACAACTTAAGTATAAGTATGTTCAGTGACGTTAGTTATGATTATAAGACAGTGAAGAAACTTTATAAGTGGTGTAATCACTTCGACTGAGACTGAAATCTGTGTAGCTTCCTCTGGGAAGTGGTTTGTGAAACTTGCATTAATGTAAATGCAGTTCTGTTTCCATAGTTTGAAGACAAACCCCTGTGTAAAATTAAAGATTCAAAAACAAAAATAAGTGAATTGTGAGTTTAATCTTGCTTCCCTTTCAGATTTTAACTTAAAAGTACAGAAACAGAGCTCATTTATTCCCCTCAGTGATGCAGAAATTATAATTTCTGTCTACCACAGGCACATCTTATAACTGCTTTGTCCTCTTGTCTAAGAGGGGGTACTCTGGCTCTGTTTTCTTTTGTAATACACAAGCGAGTATAACAAGATCAGCATGACAAATGGCATGATCGTTGACAGTCTTAGCTTAGCTCAAGAACATGGGGCATGCAAGGAAACAGATCCCTCTTTCCTGAAACTTGAAACTGTGAATGCAATTTATGCAATCGGGTTTTGCTTATCTGTAAGAAGTCAAGCAGGTAAATCAGGTATGGCTGACCAAAAAATAAATAGTTTTAAAGTTTTTTGTTTAGTTTTAAATGTGGAATGCCTAACTTGTTTTTACTACAGACTGGTGGTGCATACTGAAGGAAGACAAGGTAGGAGGTTTACTGCAAGGCACTCAAAACATGAGTGATCTTGCTTTGCTCACTTAGTCTAGTATTTAATTGGACAGTCTCCACTTAGGGCTGTGCGTCAGCAAACTATATCTAGCTATACAAAAATCACTGTATAAAGCAACAAAAACAAAGCCTAAAGGTTATCTGCACTTGCTAGCTGATTTTTTTTCAGGGTAGAATATTAATTTTGAACAAAATAACTTTTAAAAGAATAATAGCTGTATCTGGGCACTTTTATTCTGTTTAGTGTAGTCTGCTTTAAAGGAAATAGCATTATGGTTAGCCAAATATTTGCTTGGTTGAGTCTACACTTAAAGTTTTTTGGTTTGTTTTTTTTTTTTTTTTAAGAATTGTATTTCAGGAACATTGTCTCTGAAGTTATTTCTTTCCTTACAAGACAAGGTTAAATTTGACTTCCAGAATGACAAAAAATGTAATGGTAGTAAATGAAACATACATTAAATATTACCTGGTAGAAGAATAAATGATATCACTAGTTTAGAAGAAAAACCTAACTTGCAATATTTGTAATACCTGTGAACTAAGGAAGTAATGGTACCACGTCTTAATGCTTTAGGAGATAGCAAGTTTTTGGTACAGACTGGCACCATTTCCTGTCGTTAGGGTGAAAGGTTTATGTAGGAAATAAGAGTGCCTTCTGGGACTACAGAATTTCCATGCCTTTTTAGCAGAGTGTAAATGTGGGTGTTATTTATGAGGTATAATGGCACAGAAAAAACTGTTCATGTACATAACCTCACGTTCAACAAAGATTGAGAAGGATTCAGACTAATTAAAAACCAGTAGGATTTTATGACAGGCTATTGTTAAATTGAATTTTAAATAGATATACTGAATTTAGAAAAGCTTTCACTGCTGTCTGTGGTGTACCTACTCTGAATATATTCTGGGAGCTTTGTTTTCAAAGTTGTCTGATTTGTATACCTATCGGTTTTGCATCCACTTGATTGTTTTTGCTGCTGTTATTGTTTTGTTACTCTCCAGTGTTAGACAGTTTAAAATTAATGCAACTATAGAGTTGGAAATTTACTTTTTACAAGGGCTTGTAGGGATAGGACAAGGGGGAATGGCTTTCAACTGAAAAAAAGAGCAAGTTTATATTAGATATTAGGAAGAAGTTCTTCAGTATGGCTATGGTGAGAATTGGAACAGGTTGCCCAGAGAAACTGTGAATGCCCCATCCCTGGGAGTGTTCAAAGCTAGGCTAAATGGGGTGTTGAGCAACCTGGCTTCCTGAAAGGTGTTCCTGTACATGGCAGGGGGGTTGAAACTAGATTATAGCTAATGTCCCTTTCAACCCAAACCATTCTGTGATTTTAATTGCAAACAGAATATTCTTGCAGAATTATGGATGTGTTAGAGAGATTCAAATTTACAGCCTTGTGGGACAGCTTCTTCAATTGAACATATAAGTAAGCTGTTAATGTTATAATCTACTGATCATTTCTGTGCATTGAAAAGATTCAGTGCCCGCTTGCGAGGCTCAGCCTAAAGGAGCACTTTTGTAGAATTAGGGATTACTGTGTCTGTCTTGCAAGTGGTAGTAGTGAGCTGATCTTTTCAGCTGGGTGGAAGGGTGTTTGATGACGAAAGCCAGGAGTTAAGCTTTCACTGCCGGCAGAAGTTGTGTAAGGTTTTTCAAGTGACAGGCACTGGGTGTTGGCTACCTTTCTATAAAATCCTGGACACAGCCTGAGGCCTTCGTCTCCTTCAGGCAGATGCACGGTGTGATGGTTTAAGACTGCCTGCAGTTACGATTTCGGACACCAAGGAAGATCACTAAACCTGCAAGTGACCCATCCAAGAGTGAATATTATGAGGCAATGAGAGAGAGAGAGAGAGAGAGAGAGTATAAAAAGAGTAACTTCATCGAGGTTTTGTTGGGTTTTTTGAGTGGATCGCATCAGTTGGATGGGGGCTTCTGCTCCTTCACCCTCAGTACTTTTTCTCCTAGGGAA